>JAAIXI010000258.1:4500965-4696876 GCA_013403645.1 Heliconius nattereri | reverse complement strand
TCAGCGTTCCACTCTACGTGTTTAGGTTGTGCGTTGTCTATCGATTTTTTTATTGAAAAGCGAATAAATTACCGGTAACAAATACACATATACAATTTAATACAATTTAATATTAAACTCACCTTAAGTTATTTGCTCAATGTTGATACAAGACATTGTAAAGAAAAGAGATTCCTCACCTGAAACAACAAACCATTTATTGTATTATTCCGATATAGGTCCACTTAAAATAATTATGAAATAATGTCGTATTTTATAATATTTTATTAAGCTTCACGCTGTATTTCGCATGTAACAGGGTAAGTGTGGACGCCTAGTGTTAAAACACTTCGCTTCCCACGCACCGCCCAATTGTCGGGACATTATGCGGAACTCAACGCCAAGCTTTGTCTTCTTGCCAGAGCGGAGAAATGAGAATAATTATTTCATTTTTTTTTTCTGGAAAAAGGACAAGGCAAACGAGCGTACGGGTCACCTGGCGGTGATCACCGCCGCCCACGACCCCGTGCAGCACCAGAGGTGCTACAGGTGCGTTGCCGGCCTTTGAAGGAGGAGGAGATAGACGCGCTTCTTGAAGGCACCCATATCGTACCGACGTGCAAACACTGACGCGGGTAGGCCATGGTAATAGGAAATGGGAGTGAAAATTGAACGGACAACCGCCGTGTTTACATTCACACACTGCCTGCGCCAGAACTGCATTATGAAATTATTTTTAAATAAATAAATAATGCATAAATTAAAATCTTAGACAAAATTAAAATATTTCCTACACGTTTGCGGCAAATGGGAACCTAATTATTGCATAATATTTAAGTGCAATGCTGCATTCTTCAAGGTGTCATTCAACCTATCTTATTTGATTTAGTATTATGTCCACGAACTTTCACTACTTAACACATCGGTCATGAGCTGGACGATGTGATGTGGGTGTATTTTTTTTTATGTATATTGGAATTGTTATTCTAGGTATATTTCTTTATTATCATGAAGTGTTTGTTTCCCTAGCCTGCACCATCCCATTGTTGGGCAAAGGCCTTTCTCCACTTCTTCTATTCTAGTCTATTTCGCGCTATTGAGCACCAGTCAGGCTGAAGGTGTTACTTAATTTTATTTATTTTGTTCAATATTACGCTGTATCTCACATGTAGTAGAGTAAGCAGAGGGAGTCTAGTGTTAAGACACTCCGCTCCCCACTTTAGGACGACCCCATGCCACGGCCTACATTATGTTATTTTAAATATTTGATAATAGACTGAACTCAGTCCTATGCTAAAAGTATAATGATACACTACTGATGCCGTGCCGAATTGAATGGTCTCTTGGTGCAACGAGATCAATAAAACAAATATAGTTGAAAAGTATAAATGGGTGACAATCGAAAATTCTAGATTTTAATCCATGTCAAATTTTAAGGAAAACTTAAAACTTAAAACTGTAAAAACTTAAGCAAATTTATATAAGTAATTCTTATTTAAACATACGCACAAAATAAAGTCAAGTCCAGCCGCTTGTCTCGCACTGATAATTAATTAAAACACACAAAACATTTAGCGTAATCCTAAGCAGTTCAATTACGTTGACCGCATAATAACATCTTGACAAACAGACCGACACGTTACCGCAATTATTATAATATGATACTAATTTACTTTAAAGGATGATTTGGTTGAAAAGAGCTAAAAAATTACGTAATATGCCCACATGCTAACATAGTAACTTGAGCTATTGAAAGGGATATACGGGTCTGTAGTGTGTACCTAATACTGGGTTACCTTCAAAGTAACTCTATATATTATTGGTATTTGATATAAGAATAAATATAATACTAGCTCGTACATTTAGGGAATTGAAAATTGATTTTTTGAAATATATATATATATAATAATCTTTGTATGTATATCTTTATATGAACAGCTCCCACTATACATTATTTTACCAAATAATCATAATATGAACGTTATTGTTAGTTTACAATAGAATAAAATCATACATCTGGAAATAAACCTAACCTATGTGCTTTTTCTAAGAAAAAAAAAGCACGATTGTTTTTCTTATTTTCACGCATAAATTATCCACTTATTGCTTGGTAAATAACACTGAGGGAGTGGTTATATTTAATTTATTTCCATTTTCCCGCTCTGTCAAACAACGTGCGGCGTTGAGAACCGCCACTAAATATGCAATGTCTTGAAAATTGGGCGGAACTCTAGGTTTTCTCTGTCTACCCTGCACTGCGGGAAAATACGTGAAGATGCTAAAATTTAATTAATATAAATAGTCGCTACTTTCAAATAATGACTAGGTTTAGCACTTCAATGAGACATACATGTTTTTTGTGAAGTTATCGCACAATGTTAGCAGCAACTTTCGCGCGTACATGCTCTACCACTTTCCTACATGCCCTTGGTTGTGAAATTTTCATATTTTCACTTTTATTTGTCCGACTGTACTTAAAAGCGATTAATTAAAAATTTAATTACTATTTTGATTTAAATACTAAATATTTAATTTATTCCAGAACCTGTCGCATTCACAGTCACACGTCAAACATATGTTAGTATATGTTCACAAATTACTTTTAATACTTAGCGAAATCCATTAAGGATTTACTCCATGTATTTAGAGAGCAATAGTAAATTGCTTTTCTCTTAAGCTACTACTTAATTATAATATTAAATTGTTTAATAATGACTCGACTTTCGTTATTGCCCTAAGTTACATATATATATGTAAGTTTCATGTGCAACTCTTACTGTCCATATAATTATGTGAAGTAAATGCGAGTAAATAACTATCTTAACAACTGGTATCTGTTAAGGTAATGAAGTTAATATTATTATTACATACAGTCGAGACACGGCGGCACATCGTTTGACTGTAAACGAGACGGTTATCGGTTCAAATCCCATTCCGGGGAATGAACATATTTTGACTTCCTCTGTACTCTGACTGCTATACGCGAGTTACGCGAAGCTAAAGGAAGCTTTATTTCTAAACTAATAGAAATGATATTAAATATAATAAGAAGTCATTTAAAAAAATGTTATAATTCAAATTTAAATGAATATACATTTTTTTTTATTGCAGTACAAATGTCGATGTTATAATACTTAAAGTTGTACAGATTACGAGAATTATGGAAATTATTTGTACAGCAGTTAAATAATGCGATTGCCAAAAACAATCGTTATAACATTGAAAAGATCATTATATAAACACTAACTACATTTCAGAAATGTTATACTGTTATAAATTTCTTACATATTACCTACATATATATGTATGTCTGTGTAGAAATATGTATTTTGAAGATAAAAACAGAGGAAACCAAGTGTACGTCTTTACACTTGGTTTCCTCTTTACACTCCGTTCTCCACTTTCCACTCAATGGTCTTTTACCTTGTTACCAGAGCAGGGAAAGTAAAGATAATTCATTTCCCCAAGTAGGAATCAAATCCCAAACAGTCGACTGCGGAATTACACGCTGTGCCACTATGTCACGACAGCCTACTTTTACTTACTTAGGAATATTTTTACTTAAAAGTGTTTTCTCGGTATGGTTTTATAAATTTTAATTTAATTATAAATTTTTAGATACACTTATATCAACACATATAAATCCGAATATAGGTAATTTAAAAATTGACATTTTTTCCATCAAATTCGCACACCCAAATCGCGACAGTAACGCAGCGACTTCATTAAGCTTGAAATATTCATTTAATTTCCGCTTCATTGCTTCTCTCATTTATCAATTTTATTAGATATTTGCATATAAAACAAGTTGTACTAACAAATCAGCGTGGCCTAAATTCATATTATGTAATTTAAAACTTCTTATCGTACACTAACAAACTAGTATTATAGGTTATAATCAATACCGGATGTATATTTAATGAGCTAAAGAAGAATATTAGTTCGATATAATTTTTAATTGAATTATAATTTTATTTACATAATTATAATTTAAAACTTAAGTCCCTCTGCTTATATAGGCAAATAAAAAATCCAGAAATGTGAATTAAAGAGGCAGGGGAGAATTTGTGGGCAATTGAGAACACAATTTTCATGATACTGGAGAAAGGTTACGTAAAAACATGAGGACCACCCGGAGGGCATGTATGGAGAAGTTGATGACAGCTGACGAGGCCAAAGAAATATATAGAGCCGTAGCGTTTGGCGCTCATTTCTCTCTGGCTAAACCGCTAAGTATATAGCGTGAAGATAAAACAGTGAATAGAAGTCGTCTCTATAGTGGTTACTATTTATATCAATTTTCGCGAATCTATATGTCACTAATCCTTCTACTTTACTAATATAATTATTCGATACATTGAACACAAAAATAAAGGAAATAACGTTTTTAAAGTTCGTTTTGTGAAAGACTTTCTTTTCGCGCCTTATATGAGTGTATATAGCATTTCCTGTTATAAATTTCTAAGATCCACGCCTTGGAAAAATATGCTACACTTTTCTTTAATAGAGCATAAAATATATATGGTCATATAAATGATAATATCGCATACAACTATTTCTAATAGTAGTTAGATTAACGAGGTTTATAACTATCACAATACACTCGCACATAAAAGTTTTGTAATTCTTTAGGATGTTCTACAAAAATAATTAGAAAAATATAAATCAGTAAATTATTCTATTGAGCTTACAACATAGAAGCATCAGGTGCTTTGCAACACTCGCATTACCATTAACCAATCTCGAGAAGAAGGAATATTTGTTTTAGCTTCACATTTCTACAAGAACATAGTGAGAAGACACTGTTTTCCGCTCCCACGTCGAGCTTAAAGCACTGCGTGGAGTGACGGAACTTAGCATAAAAATCTTTGTTGATGGAAATATGAAGCTATATTTTTTACAAGGACTCCGTTCTACTTAAGCATTATATGCCTATTTCTCATTGGCGGTAGAAACCTAGCGCCATATTTAATGCTAAAAGAGCATGAAAATAAATTATTCCCCTGAAGGTCGACGGAGCTAAAGAATAAATATTAAGAACATATCACCAATAAATAATAACATACACTACGAAAGCTGCAGTTTATTATTACCTTAACATTTACTTTAAAAAAAATCAGCGTTATTTCCTTTAATCATTAAACAAATGGCAAGTATATAATAATAACATATTATATTAAGATAAAATACAGCATTGTTTTCAAACAACTCTTACCATTCAATCAATTCGCGCTTTCTTCATTACGTATGTAAAATCGCACATTGCACGCTCTTTCTATTTCATAACAGAATGTCTGCCATAACTTGTTTTTATTACTTATTTTATTGCTCGCAACATACAAGGCATGTGATAGAAAAAAAAATGGAAACTTTTATGAAGCTAAAGTTTTATAATCAGCAAATAATCAGCAAATGTAAGCGAAAAGTAGATTAATAAAAATATTGAGTATTTTATTGTAACGAAAAGAAGTTTTTACAACTTAAGAATTTTCTTACTTTGGAATCTAAAATTAAATATTGAAAATAAGTAAAGCAATATATACTTAAATCGATACAGTATCTTACTTCCTGCATAATCGATTTTTATGGTGAAGATGAACATTCATTCCCACGCTTATATCCTTTGTGAAATAAAAAAAAATGTTTTTTATTAATATAAAGAAAAATATTACACCAACGCAGGTTCGATGTACACAAAATGTAAGGTAATGTTACATTATTTACATAAATAATGTATATAATATCTTAAGATAAATATCGATCGACTGACCCATCGAAGTTCAATGACTCATAAGTAGCCAAGGAAAAAAATATAAATAGTCTTAATGTATTTTTTATATTCAAGCATCTCGCATATATTACTGTTTATTGGGTGGCGTAACGCATCTCCGAACATTGTCTACTAGAGCGGGGAAATGAAAATAATGAATTTAGAGTGGCAATTGATCTTACTATAAAAATCATTATTAAACTTATCTACCCAATTTATAAAATAACATTTATAAAAAAAGCTCTAACAGTTTCTTATAAAGAGAAACCAAGTGTTTTAATACATATATAAGTACAACAAGTACCCATACAACCATACTAGAAATACTATAAGACCTACCTATGCAACTGGAAACTTATTGACAGGTGTATTAATCGTTTATATATATATATATATATATATAAATAATGATTTGAAATCAGGTCATACGTTGCAATATGTTGCTCAACTTAAGTATCAAAACTGTTTATGCTTCATTAACAGTAATTCGTGTATACTAATAGTTTAGTTTTTAGCAACACTTGTTACATCCTTTAATAGCAACCTTTAATTCGACAATTATTAATATCGATTTCTTAAGTAACTTCGCATTTTACAAATATTCGATTCATTTTCATGGCAGAAGAATTATAACAAAATATTTATAAAAAAATGTAATTAAAAAGCTCTATGTGGATAATAAGCATTTTCTCTCCCTAACAGGAAATTTAAAAAACGTTACCTTACTAAAAGTGACGTGCTACAGGCGATTTATTCGAAGGAAATAATCAAAATCGATATCTCTTACTCGATAATTGCGTTCATTTGTGGATTGAACACGTAACCAATAATATATATGTAGTAATTATATCGATTCCAGGGGCTAAATATGAATGACTGGTACAAATGACGCTATTAACAATGATTTACGTCTCGAATACTGTTAGTGTAATTTTGTAGACATTTAATATTATTTAACTTAATATACTTCTGTATTAAGGTATAAATAAATATATTGACAGGAATATTATTCGCTTATTTTGTGCTTTTTATATTTTCAATTTAATAGGTGATCGTTTTTTAAAAAAAAATACATAAATTAAATAAAGAAAAATAGAACCTTCTTTTGAAATTCCTCATAAAGGCAGAGAAACCTACATAGCTGCGATGTAAAATCAAACATTGCCCAAGTCAATGTACATAATGCAAGGCGTGGACAGATTTAGGGCCCGCGTAGACTGTAGATACAGCCTACCTTTATCACATGTTTCGTAAACATTTATGTTCGTGTAATCTGTAACTTCCGTTCTGATTTAACTTTGATAGCTACTATGTTTATTAAAACTGCCTCACATGGATTAAGTTTGAAATAAACTGTGTATTTATGGAAATTGTGTTATTATGAAAGATGGATAAATAATATATTAATATATAGTTAAAAAAAAATTGAACTCTATAATAAAATTAAAAAATGCTAAAAAGGCATCGTTTATCTTTTTTAATACTATTCGAGTTTAAATTTTTTGATCTACCTACATCTACCCATTACAAAATGTAGACATGTAATAAAGCAAAACGAACAATGGCGCGTAGGGCGCAGCATCCTGGATACCGCGCCTACAACAAACCACACTTTGATCATTGTAACAATTACTATTAAGTTGTACATATACTATTGTTAGAAATTGGAAGCGGTGCCGTTTTTAAGAAAACACGATAAAAATAAATACCGTCTATAAGTTTCCAACGTACTCGTATAGAGGTTCCACGTAATTACAATAAATGACATGTATCACTCAATAACAACACTACACACTAGATACCTTCCAATCAGGGCTGCTTCCACCTACAAGCAACTGTACCCGTTTGACACAATTCCACTGTTTTTATTGCCTTTTCACCTAAATCTACCCACTTTTTCACGAATATGCTACACTATATTAATAAAACTACACGCATATCCGACTTAGAAAAAAAACTATTTTTTATGACAATAGTACACCTATTAAATTATATATTATAAAAATATGTGAAGAAAAATAAGTAAAGCATCTTCACGCTCTTTCCCGCGTGATAAACAGAGAAAAACTAGTGTTAAGTCTTAACAACTAAAACTCCACTTTCTACACGAATCCGTAATATTGCGTGTTGAGTAGCGGGACTTAACGTAGCGTTTGTCATGAAAATATTTGTTTGTTAATAGCTTCACACCATCTCGCACATAGTCAAGTTTGGAGAGAATGATCTTGAAAATCTAGTGTTAACACACTCTTTTTGCCCATTTTCCGGCAATTTCTCGAACATTCCGTATTGAGTGGCCAAATTCGACCCACTCGGGTCTCAATGGTTACTAGATACTACCCGAGACGTGCCCCAGCGCCATTATGGCCTTATGAATTTTCATGATTAATGACATTGATAAATTATTCAGTTAATTTCAATCGCATCGAACCCACTACCGTCGCGTTTACCCTTTGATTCTTTCTGCTCTAAATACTTATTCTACAATGAATTTCGTACTAATTTTGTAGATATATGTGCTGAAAAGATTAATACTAGAAGTTTTATTAATAAAGGCAGTCAATATTACCTATTAGTAAATAGGCATCGAATGGAAAGCTATACCAAAACCGCAAGTAAACGTTTCAATTAAACAGAACCCACGGTCGAATGCACTTCTACCGCCCATTCATAATAATGTTGCAAATTTGAACAACTGATTTCACAGAGTATGTTACATTACAAATAATTAAGGATACATATTGTGTAATTGTATAAATACCATTTTTTTTTAAATATATAATGTACAAATAAGTTTTAAGATTCAAAATATAGTTTTTTTTTAAATATTTAAAAAATATATTTTAAAGTTATTTTGAAGATGTTACTTCGTAAGGTCTCGCACAACCTCTAATAACCCTCAGTGAAGACGTATTTTCAGAAACCTGAGTAATTAAATTAGAAATGTTAATATACATATATGACATATACAATGCGTATACACGTAGGTAATATTTTTAACATTGTAAAAATATAAAAGATAATTCCTTAGCATCTAGATTCCATTATCATGGAATAAAAAAAGGCTACCACGACCATTAAATATGCATAAGCCTGTCCAACGCAACCATCAATAAGAGATCCAATTAAATCTATTACGATATATAATATGACGAAAACTACTACTGCATAACAGTTCATAATTGCTATCTTCAGTTTTAACTGTTGATATTATTTCGCGATTTTCCCACAAGAATGCCGGTTAACAAGTCGGTCAGTTAAAAAACTGTCGATGCATCATTGTTCTCTGTGCTCTATTTATCTAGACCGCTATTCAGAGGAATGGGGTTCCTTTGTGTTGATATAAAACTATCGTGGGACCTGAAGCCTGTATGTTTGTTATTAACTTCGCTTTGTTTACTTTTCTAGAAGTATATAAATGAAAGGAAAAAAATCATTATCATTTCTACTTTGCGTTGATTTAAAAAATAAGGATACACATATCTAATAAATATTTTTACGTAGCGGGTCCTTTTAAGCAAAATACCTACTCAATCAACTAATAAGTTCAAGGCAAAATTTTCCATTTTGGAAAAGTCTCAATTAACTTTTCTCGTTAGTTGCCTTTCATAAGCAAATATATAAATATTGTAGAATTATAATAATCTCTATTACATAATACAGAACCCTTATAAATCTTAAATAAGACTCCATATTAACGTTTTTCTCTTACAACTACAAGGCTAAGCCGCCAGCATTATACAAAAATGTTGAGATCTTGGACGTTGATTGCTTAACTTTTGCCTGAAATCTAAATACGGCTAACCAGTACCTGCAGCTTTATAAGGAAACTGTTTTATTACTACAAAAAAGTGTACAAAAGGTTAAAAGATTTTAAAAGTATGGTTTTAAAAATAGTATGAAGCACAATAAATACGTTTTAAATGTAATATTAATGATACATTTCAAAATTTAATATGGTTTTTTTTTCAGCGCAGCGGAAGCGGACAGAACTTTGTATCAAGCTACTCTGTTCTCATGACGTACTTTCTCTAGCGAGTACATAGAAATAAAACAACTCATTACCCATCTTGTTTACATATATGTCATAGTTCTTTTTTAGCTTTACCTACTCTGGATCCAGCAGACAGCAGTAGGCGGAGGGAATCTGGGAACCTAAGGTTAAAACATTCCGTTAATATAAAGACACTTTTCCACTTTCCGCTTACTTCTGGAGACATTGCGTATTGAGTAGCGGAGACCAGAGTGCGGAAATTAAGGAATTATTAAGGAATTATTAGGAAATTATTAAAATATAAAGAATTAATACATTTCCTCGAATAGGAATCGAATTCACAAACTGTCGTTTTACACACATCGCCATTGGCGTCATCAATAATTCAATCTTATGCCATTTCCATTCCTAACTGTTCCAAGAGCAAATCGGCCTATTGCCTTTTGATGTTAATACGGCATTTAGTAATTACAATAAATTACCAACGTTTTCTAATCCGATTAGAGTATACGACACGTTTGTATTAATTATGCTAGAATGCACATTTTTTTACATATATTTGTGGCACTTATCTACTTACTCATATATTTTGTTTATACCAGTAGGTATAAACAAAATATATGAGTAAGAAAAATAAAAAGTAGTAACTTTTTATTTTTCTTTCAATTGGAGAAATAACAATTGTTTATATCTTTGGTTTGGCCTTCTTTTCTCTAATGTAAGCGACTACTGCTTTAAGCGAAAAAAGACGGAAAAGAAAACAGATAATTGAGTTATCTATATAAATTATAAAAAACACAATTATTATATACAATTACATACTTTGCAGTCCACGCGCTATTAGAATCCTCGTCCGTTTCGATGTAACAGCAAAAACCAGCACTTGTATAACGGAACCAGGCATTAGAGTGACAGGTTCATATGATTACTTATATTTACACAGGAAACGCTAATATTTGAAATTTGACTAGTAGCTAGTGATGCTGTGGATTTCTATTCGGAAGATTACTTTTATTTAATAAACTAATTCGAATACAAATTTCTGGACGTACCCAGCAAATTCTGTTTTCATCCTAATCTTGTAAACATAGGCTTTGAAAGGTATAGAATTTAATTTATAGTAAATTTATAAATCATAAGATATTTTGAAATGAGGGTATGACTGTAACGCGACGGTTGTGGGATCGATCCCCACTCGAGGAAGTGAAATATTAATTTACGTTTATATTTCCATTTCTTCTCTCTGCTGTGGAGGCAAAGCGCGGCATTGAGTTCTACCACATAACACGCAAAGCCTCCAGAATTCAGCAGAAAGTGGGGAACGAAGTATCTTAACAGGTAACAGGTTCCCTCTGCCTACCCTGCTGTGTGCGGGATACAGCGTGAAGCTGTTTTTTTTAATGAGATATTTTAATTTTATTGTCTCATCCATACCTATATTATAAATTCCAAAGTAACTCTGTCTGTCTGTATGTCTGTCTGTCTTTTACGCAATTAAGGCCAAACCGCTAATTTAATTTTGATAAAATACTCATATAGAGATACTTGAGTGTCTCGGGATGAACATAGGATACTTTTTTTCTCATATTTGTAATGCTTTCGATATATACAAATATATTAAAATGATTATTAATTTGACATGCAATTTATTCCGCCATGTTAATAACAACCGTCGCTATGCGTATCGTTGCTAAGCAACGATATGCAAAATTTGTTTTTAGAAAACGTCACCCAAAATGAGCTTGCTTAACGCATCTCTCTATTGAAAACTGTTAATAATTTCATAAATATATTTAATAAATATTTGTATAGTTCAAGCGGGCGTAGCCGCGTTCGGGTCCACTAGTTTTCTATAGTTTACTTATACGAACAATAAACAGTCCTAATAAATTTAATGAAACAATTTAATATTATAAAATAGTAAAATAACATTAAAGAATCGTTATTCGTAATAATGAAAACTATTATCACTGTCGTAATAGTAAATCAATGGTATAGTAACTACGGCACGCGCGTAACGGCACCAAGCATTAATGTAGCATGTATGATTTGACACACGCATCTGTGGAACCTATTTAGTTCCGCCGGATTCTTCACAACATTTGCTGCTTGTGATTACTGGTGAATGAACTTTAACCAAACGCCGTAAAGGAAAGTAATATAACGATTCGTTATAGTATTATTCTGTACCGGCTAGAAGGTAAGCGCCGTTAGAAATTTAATGAATGGTCTGTAATAAAAGTGAATTTGATTATATTAAAGTTTCTAATAAGTTCTTTTTTATAGATGGAAAATAGGAAAAAACTTGATGAGTTACAATTGATTTTGTTTTTCTAGAAGATGCGCTTACTCGTTGAGTAAAAAGTTAACAGTTATATGCTACGCATACATATCGTTGTCTCGGTCTGTTTCTTAGATAACCAGCCAGACAGCGTCCGAGATTGTTCTTAAAAAAATAACTTGACGGTTTCTAGTTACATATATAATTTCAAATTAATGATATCACAGAATATTTTTGTATGCTTAGTTTCAAATCATTAGTTATCCTGGTTTCAAGGGGGCAGTTAAGCACAATTCTGTTTTACCTGCTAGAGCTCCTTTATCTTAAACTCTACCGAGTTAAATCTGAAATAACGGAAATTAGCAAGAAACAACAAGATTTTTTTAGCTTCATCCTATCCCTTGGAGGTTATCCAGAGAGAAAGCAAACCAAACGCTACGGTTCTCTACGTACCTCTTTCGACTCGGCCATAGTCATCAACCTCTTCCGTAAACCCCATGGATTAATCATTTCTGACTAAATTATGACTACCTATCTAAGGAAATGCCTTTATTAGTTATCATTAATTAAATACAAACATTATCAAAGTAAAATTTTAACTTATTCATCATCTAGTTGGACCTGTCTGAACTACGGTACAACAAAATCCACTTCTCTAATAATTTTACAGTTACTTAATTATAAAGAAAACAATTGAACATTTTTTCGCAAGAACCAGTTACAGGTAATTATTATGGAATAAGTACTGAGTAATTAGCGCTACGGGCACGTGGGAGCCGAGATGAATATAATATGTCATTAACCTTAGAAGTTTATACGACTGTTAGAAGATGAGATGGTCTAATTACATATTTCATTTCTCATAATAAATAAATTCTATTGAAATTGAAATGTTATTTAATATTTAAGCAATAAGAGAGGATTTGCTTTCGTAATAGTCTAGTTTTATTCTATTACTGTAATATTTTATGGTATCTATACCTATATTATAAATTCGAAAGTAACTCTGTCTGTCTCTCTGTCTGCCTGTCTGTCTTTTACGCAATCAGGGCCAAACCGCTAATTTAATTGTAATAAAATACTCATATAGAGATACTTGAGGGTCTCGGGATGAACATAGGATACTTTTTTCTCATATTTGTAATAATATCGATATATACAAATATATTTAAATACTTATTAATTTGACATGCAATTTATTCCGCCATGTTAATAACACCCGTTGTTGCTAAGCAACGATTTGCAAAGATTGTTGTTAGAAAACGTCCCCCAAAATGAGCTTGCTTAACGCATCTCTCTATTGAAAACTGAAAATAATTTCATAAATATATTTAACAAATATTCGTATAGATCAAGCGGACGTAGCCGCGTTCGGGTCCACTAGTATTTTAATATGTGTGTTACCAATTACTCAATAATAATTTTAATATTTTTACACAAATTCGCACAATATTTTGCCAAAAGACAAAGATGGCGGCGATAAAGCAATCGAACACGTACAGATAATATTTCCGATGGTTCACTCAATACAAACTTTCACCGAATAGTAGAACAATCCGCGGAATGTAGTCACGATGTCTGGCTAATAAGGTAGAGCTTATTTTATATACAGTTTCATATTTTATTTAACTTATTCTTATTGCACATATACGCTCATATTTGTATGGGGAAAAAAACAAATTAAAACGTAATTTGGCAAAATCTAATCTCATAGGTTAGAGGGAACCTAACGTTATGAGATTCCATTTCTTATTTTCCAGTTTGAAACATTGTAATTGGCACGGACATGAAAATATCCGTGAGCTTTACTCTCTGAACTTTACGCTGTATCCCGCAAGTAGAGGGCGAGTGTTAAGACACTCCGCTCCCCACTTTCCGCTGAATTCTAAATCGCCGGAACTCAACGCCGCTTTTTGTTTCTAGACCAGAGTGAAGAAATGAAAACATTAAATATTACATTTCCTCGATTCCTTGAAATCGAACCCACAATCTGCGGCATTTACAGTCCAATACAACCAATGAAAGTATATCAAAAAAATATAATAGTAAACGTTCTTTTATTAATTTAAATACGTGTAAAAAACCAGCTTACAAATATACTGCCGAATAACATATGAAAACTTCAGAGTGTTCTCGTTTAATAAAGATTCTAGGTCAGTTTATAAAAAAATCTGTAAAATTCGTAATAACGTATCCTCATCGTGCTTTGCAATTCAACTTTTGAAACCGTTCTTTTAAACCGGAATCTAGCCACTGTCTGAACCGAGTAACCTTTTAGTCTAGAATTGTCATAAAATAAATTAAAACTATATTTTACATTTAAATTTTATAAAATTCAAATACATGGTGTATTTATTTTATATATGGATAATTTTTAGCTTCGCGCTATATTCCGCATGTAAAAAGGTAGGCAGAAGCTTACTATTAAGACACTCCGCTCCCAACTTTCCGCCGAATTCTGGGGGCAACTCTCGACAACGAAAACTCAACTCGACACCAGAGCGAAGAAATAAAAAGAAATATTTTCTCGGATGGGAATCGAAACCACTACCTGTCGCGTTCCTTGCCGCACGCTCATGCCACGACGACCTCTAATTAAATATGACCATTATAGCAATAATAAAAATATTATATATACTATATAATAAAACAATACACAAATAATAAATATGCATACGATTTGTTATTCCGTTGTCATTACAAGCTGATAGAGACACAGTAGTAGAGGATACACATCCGTTTATTGTCCAAGTTTCCTTAACTGATACTCCTTCTACTATCCTCACTTAAAATCAGCCATAAGAATATGGTAAATCGTGATTTGAATTTAAATAAAAATATTTAATTTACTATTGAATCCGACTATATAGCGCGACAGTTGATAGTTCGAATTCATACTCATAGGGAGCAATTATTTCCATTTCCTCGCTAAGAAGAGAAGATAAAGCGCGGCGTTGAGTTCTGCCGCCCAACACGCAATTTCTCTAAAATTGGGCGGAAAGTGAATAACGTAGACGCTTAACATAAGGTTTCCTCGGCCAACCCTGCTATATGATAGATACAGCGTAAAACAAAAATAAGAAATATATAAACTAGACCTATTAAATACTAACTGGAAGGAAATTAAAACACTGTCCTATAGCTTGAAGCACATTTGCATAACATAAATGATTCAAGTAAAGAGTTCCCAAGACATAATGGTTGATCAGAAACCAGTTTGCTATATAGATGCACGGAGACCAATAATCATGAGTGCATTAAGGCCCGCCTACATGGGACCCGAATTAATTAACAATTTAGTTCGAATGTGCCTCATATTAGTATTTTGCTTAGAAATGAAACGCTTGAAAAATTATGTTTGTTTTTGTGCAAAAATTTAAGGTAAAATTTGGGAGTTTAAAATATTACAAATGCTTATTTATATCTCTACGCAACCAACGCATAATATGGGAAAGTTTAGATAAAATACAGATATTTTATTTACTAATTTATTCGTTCGTTGTAACTTTCTTAATAAAAGTAAAAAAATTAAAAAAGGGAAATTGGTAAAACTTGATTAAATAAAAATACTTGTTTACCCGAGACTTTTACCTCAAGAATTAATTACTTAATTCATTTTAAATATACTTTACTATAAATAACCTTTGCGCCGAAAAATTTTCTTTTTTTTTTATTACTATCGTTATACAATTTTAAATAAAGTTTAGAGTCTGTGGTGGTGCATCAGCGCTCACTGACCATAAATGTAAACGATTATGAGTTTTTTCACTTGGGGACAATTACCTAAGAACTTTCATTAGCTAACTAAGACAAACACGGCGTTCAGTTCCGCCACTCAACAGGTAATATCAGTAAAATTGAACGGCAAGTGAAACTGAATTAAAAAAATATATTCAGCACACGTGTCTTGAACTTAGCAACTTTAACCTATGACGTTATGAAACTTGAAATAAAGCCATAGGTACTAATAAGTTGCGAGCTAATCTGACATATTCGACGCGTTACACCCATTGTATTCAAATGAGAACTATTATTTGGACCACATGTCATGGTTGCATAAGCTATGGTAATTTGAGATTACAAGTGAAAAATATTTAATAATAGACGCGACGAAAATTACAAAAAAATATATATAAAATATGCTTAAATTTTATTGTACTTATACTATACTTAAACCAAAGAATTACTTAATACATTAAAACAAATTAAAAAGACTGTATTGTTAAAACTAGTTAACGATTTGTTTTTTTTATTTAAAGAGAAAGCGCAGATAAAATAAACTTTAGTATTTTTTGCCGCCATATTGTTTTGTTCCGTTAACGAAAGAAGAGGTTCGAAAATGAAAACTTAATTGTTTTCGTGGGATAGTTCATTAATTATCAGGTAATTAAATGGCACGTGATTTATGAGATAAAGCAGGTGGAAGAAAGTGATTGTTCACGGATCGTAGAAATTTTAACATGCAAACCTAATTTGGTTGGAAAACATCTTCAAAGTAAATTTGCAACATTATTGTATACAAGTTAATAAATATTATTTTATATATCTTATAATAAAAATATATTTCATATGTAATTACACAAGTTATATAGTGAATTTAATTCGATAACTATGTAAAATATTCATCTTTTTAGCACGTAACTTATGTCTTTGAGGCACAGTTTAAAAATGTATAAATACGTGATATCACAGATGTTCTAGCAATTGAAGCTGACAAATATAGGCTTAAACTAGGTCTTAAATAATAGGCGGAAATTGAAGAATAGTGTCAATAAATTCTATCTGTTGATTCCGTAAAACAAGGCAGACGCATAAAGGAAAGAAAAAAAATATTTAAAAAAAAAAGAAAAAAATTATAATTCCAATACAAATCTAACTTATTTATATAAATGTAACAGCAAAAACTGAAGTTACCTTGGCTAAAATTCATTCTACACGGTCAATTACATTTTTATTGTGTTAATAACACAAGCTGATTCGGTTCTTATTTATATCTAACTGCCTATATATTATATAATATTATTCAAAAGTTTGTATTTTTTAATTTAATATTTGTTATATTCACCTCCTTTTATTATTTAAAAAAGAATACTGTAATTGATATTGATTAATTGTTATATTCTTTTAGTTGAGAAACAAAATAGATTATAATATTAATGAAAATTCTCCAATATTGAAGACTCATATTAATTGTAATTTATTCGATACTTTTTGAAGGACATCTGTCTAATATAAATTATATCTACATCCAAATAAAAATTTAAAAAAACCGTTTAAAAAACAAATTATACGAGTACATTACATCCATAGCTTAGGAGGCGAGCGAAAATTTAATTTGATTAGTACAAATGTGGCTGTTAACGGTCCGTATAAAATTGCAATGTAATTGGGAAGTTTATTATTAAATTGACACTGCTATTCATCGTTTAAAGACTACTTAACTTATATTCTGTATATACTATAAGTACATAAAATCATATTATTAAAGTTAATTATATTTTTAATGATACCACATTATTATTACTAATTTATCTCTTTAAAATTACATAACCAACCTTTCTTCCAATATTTGTCAGCGTCCATCATTCGGCACGCATCTAACCGGTGCTGTGGCGGTGGTCAGGTTATGAAATACAAGTTCATTGCCCTAGCCGAGCTAAATCAGCTGGAGCAAAAACTTGTAATTGTCATTCCTATAATGCCACAGACTATTTATAACAGATAAAAAAAGATATTTGTAAATTTTAAGTTGTCAATTTGAATGTAACAGACGTAAAAAATTATTTATATCTCTTCAGATATTTAAGCAGGCTTATTTTAAGCCTTTTTAGAAGAGTCTTCTCTCCCTAATAACTGGCAAAATAAAATATTGCGTGGATACAAATGTTTCAACATGATTATAACAGAATCACCCTAAGATGTCTCTCACAAACTGGTTACCTGATATTAATGTTTTTTTTTATCTTAACAAATAAATAAAGAAATAAGGCAAAAAGCTACAAACAGTTCAAAAGTAACCTGTTCTAATCATATATACGAACCCAAAAAGTTTATTATTATTGGCATGAATCGAAGGGAGAGCAACTCAGTTCAAAATAATAAAAACATAACCTACGAAGAGCACATTGTTGTAATCTTAATTAAAATCCTTTCGCGTGCACCGTTTTCTCAGAATAATATACTGTTCGTTTACTTTATTTTTATTTAGGTAGGTTTATAGGCCATGTGAAAATAGCAATTTAATAAAAGAAATATCAAATTAAATTGTACGCTACTCCTTTACTGGAAGATATACTTTAGTGATAGATAGAAGAATCTACTGAAGTTAATTGAATTTATGTTATGTGCATATAAAAAATAAACTATAATAGGGAAGTAAAATTTTAATATAATTTTTTGAACAAGAACATTTTCGTACGTGCCGTCATCACAATTCATAAGTAAGTAAATCATTTAATTGCTAATAATTGCAAAAATTAAACGACCTTGGTTCTCGCTTATATGTTTAGTTTTTTCTTTAGAATGATAGATTAAATGATATATATAAGAAATATAATGTAAATCAAAACTGACAATAATATTAATAAAACAATAGTCAACTTAAATGCTTAATGCTGTTTACATTGGGCTGCTCGCGATGATTGTAGGTTTGATTTATATTGGAGGTAATATTTACATTTAAAATTTACTTCCTAATAAATACTATAAATCAAAGAAACGTTAGTATTGTACTGTGATAAATGATTCTATAATTCTATAATGAATTATTTTGTCTTATTCTACATAAAAGCAAAAAATGCGTCAATTTTAACATGTATTACATTAAATACAAATAAATTATTTATCCATATACTCCAAAATTAAGATCGCAATTGGCTTGTGTTGCCTATAGGTATTGGATCTTATATAAAAAAAGAAAGTTATATTAATTGCTTTCTATAAAATGTTTTGATTCAGATTTGATTCATTGCGATAGCCTTTACGTCATTTTTTCTATGAATTACTATCTAAAGCTATAGTTACTTAATATAAGATAATACAAAAATAAAAATATACAAAATTTAACTATTAAAAATTAATTTCAAAGATAAATCATGAAATTGTAAAATATACTTAAAGAACATTTTTTGGTCAATGTTGGTTAGTTTCTTTGTGGACTTTGTTAAACATATTGGTTATCGAAATATTAACTTTAGTAAGGCGCAACCTAATAAAAACCTTATGACAATTATTAATCCTTAGAATTAGTAAATAATTTTAATATATCACTTAACTTTTCCCCTTTCTTATATACGCGCTCTTCGGCTAGAAATGGTTGAATAGATTCTTTTAGGTCACAAAAACTTTTTGCCCAAACAAAAAAGAAACTATTACCAAACCAAACGTTATACATTCGTCCTTTTAAAATTCACACAATTTTTATTAATTACTTGCAGCACGCGAATTGTTTCAATAAATCTAGTTTTCGATGTTATCCAAGAAATTGTAATTTCGTGGATTAAAATAAAAAATAGTGTTACATGACCAACTCACCGAGCTGGTTTGGTGCTAAACGCTGTGCTAATAAAATTATGAAATTGCAAGTCATTAATCAATAAGTTAGCACCTAATCGCGCAAAACTTGTTATTAAGTGGAAGTTTACAAATAATCTAGCTAAAATACTAGAATTACACCTACTTACATATGTATATATAAATAAAAAATACATATAAATAAAATTTGTTTGCCTGACTGCTAAAGTATATTTTAACTATGTTTATTAAATTCCCTCGGCAAATTATAAGTTATTTGTATTATACTACTCCAGATCGAGGAAGATGCACACGATGCTCGCAATCTTAAGACATATTTCAGTTCTTGATCTAACAGCTATAACACTTACTATTATACAGTTATATTTTTACCCAAACAGTATAGCTCAATTGCCTAAAAGCAGGCATAAATTCGTTACATTCAAAACATTTTAGCCCAATTTAAACAAGTACTACGAAAATCGCTTCTTAAATTGAGACAAATTAATACAACGGTCGCGTCTGGCTGTTGTAAAATATTCACACGATGACTTCAGTACCACACCGACCGTGGTCTAAGTACGAGTTTACCTACACAATGGCAAAGTGCATAAATGAATCAACAGGGGACTACCTGTCATTAGTCACCCACCTATTAGCTACAGGCCACAGAAATCAATATTAGTTCCGCTAAACCTTTCACCTGTTGGTACCACCGTTGGTACCCTACCGTTGACAGTTGTTAGGTACATGTTACGTTTGCTTCCTTCGTTTCCTATTTTTCTGTGTAATTAGCTATAATAATGGTATCGATCTGTTAAAAAATGTAATTGCTCTAATATTAATGTAAGTTTTTGCTTTAGGAAAAGGTAATTGAAACCCTTGTATGTAATGAAAAATGATATATAATAGAAACAAGTATGTTTAACATACTAATTGTTTTTAATAACAATATGGCGTTGGCGGCGTTGAGTTCCGCCACTCAACACGCAATGCCTCCAGAATTCGGCATAAAGTGGGGAACGGAGTGTCTTACCACCAGGTTTTCTCTGCTTACCAGGCTGTGTGCGGGATACAGCGTGAAGCTGATAGTACATTGTAGTGCTGATTGTCATAAATATAAAATAACGTTGTGAATTGCTTGATTTCTCTCGCTAATAGATATTACATAAATGTCATATACATTAACAATAATGTAGACAGCCATAAAATTGAAACATAACGATGCTTTTAAGCTGTTCGCAATGTGTCTGAGTTGATTAAGCTTGGTTAGATAGTCTTTCTTTTTGTTTAAACATAACTGTATGAATGAAAAAAATAAAAGATGTATCTAGCTTCCTTCCAGCATAGCAGATTGTGCTGTGCTGGGAACCTAGTGTAACGTAGTGTCTAGTGGCGAATTTAAATTAAGTTTAAGTATAATTGTTGCCCCCAGTGGGCCGAACTCACAACAATCGCGCTTACAAACAGACGCTATGCCACTGAGCCACTACGGCACAACCGCTTATAAGAACTATGTGGGGAATCCCCATTCAACTAGAAGACCTTGATTTTTTCGTTATTAAGACAAAAACCACGCACATTTGTTCTTCAAAACAATTTTATATAGCATGTGTGACATGTACTTGTAAGATAATTGATATTTGTAAGATAATTTAAATATCTAGTACTTTCTATTGTCTATCATATTAATATAAGCATCTCATAAAGTACTTAACACAAATTATATCAACACTTCTGATAATTATAAAGAGTACCTACTGATAATTTATTTCAATTATTTATTATTAAATGTATGAGTATTTAAACACTATGTAATCTTGTGAGCTGTATTTAAATTATAGAGATTAGAATTCAGTACCCTAATACAAAAAGAACCTCGAACTCTTAACCTAAACGTTTAGAATAACGAAACGTTTATATTTATTTTCGTAGGAATATATCAATGTAAAAAGGAAATTATTCATATTAATTAAATTCGCTGTTAAAGTCTGAGGTCTGCGGCTTGTAAGTCATTGGCGGCGCTTAACTTGACTTTCCTCGTCCCTCATTAATTGCCAATTACTAGAAAATGTATGGAAGTTCCAACACACGTGTGATGAATATTATGTCTTTCTAATATATTTTAAATTAGCGCAAAATTATACTTTACTCATCTACACAATATCAAAGAAATGCTATATATTTCTAAAGTTATCTTTCTATTAAATATATCTTTATATAAGAGTTTTTTTTTTTTTCATTAATGATTTTTAATATTTTGTATGTTTAATAGAATTTCATAGGTAATGCCAACAAATTCATCAAATAAATACCAAGCATTGAACGAATGTTAGTAAATTACAAATATTTTAGTTCACATTTTCATAATTTACTTCCTTTTACTGAAACCCATAAACTCTTACTTTGACATAATTTGCTGGTGGTTGGTGGTAATATCAGAACAAATTTGCTTAATACTTATGCAACAAAATTATACGACTTAAAAGCTATTATAGATACTTAAATAATTTAAACATAGATATATACAAAATTTAATAAAAAAAAACGAAATAACGAAAAATACAACCATTGATATTATAAAATTAATAGTATTTGAACTTGTCATCACAACATTCACTCATTAATATCACAACTGTGCCACGAAGGTGTCGACTATAGAAATGTACAACAAAAATATACAATTCCAATATGCTCTACTAAACGAGATTCAGAACTAAGTAGAGCAAAAACTAGTTAACAATTAATATAGAGGAAATACAGACTATTGCGTATATGCGATTTCTAAAGCAAAAAGCAAAAACTCCGTACCAAATATGACACGCGATACCGATTGGCCTGTAGTACACAAAGAACCAGGTGCAATGATCTTGCCGCACCAAGCACCAGTTCTTGTGGGCCGTCACGAAGTTGTCTTCAATGGCGACAAAGTAGTTTTAGCTAGAGCAGCTATTGAAGTGTTTTATCGCGACTCATTTCATATTATTTAATAAGAAGAAGCTTCATTTTTAATCTGAATGTGTAAATAATATAAAAAAGTTATGGAAAAGAGAAAATTTTAAAATAAAATATAGCCCTTGTCCTATATTAAATTAAAAAAAACTTAAATTTACATTTAAACAGTTTTTCACCAATTTATTTAATAAGTAATGTCTCTAATAGACTAAAACGAGAGAGATGATAGGGTGATAGAGGCACTGATCCAAAAACTCAAGGAAGGCGTTCTGCATGAGCCATGCCAAATCTAATAGGCGAAGGTGTTCTTTACATGTATAAAGTAATTACATAAAATAAGTTATATAATAATAATAAAAAAAAAAAAAAAAAAAAAAAGAATGTCGGTAGGGGTCTCATCCAACCCCTCTAGTATAAGCTCTAGATATAAGTACAGCTTAAATTGTCCTAAAATTAAGTACGCCACATTAAAATAACTTTTATAAAATAAAAAAGGCACGGGCAACTATGCGCCCGTGGATGTAGATGTTAAAATAAAAAAAAAAAAAAAAATAGACTTAAACGCTCTGAGAAAGTTAAACGCTAATGCTTTTACTTATTTAGCAGAAGAATATACAGTTTAAAAAAACTTAAAGACATGCTTTTCTACACAAGTGATATAAGTGCTATAGAATATACTCTGAATATATTGTATGAGCCTAAACTCGAATGATTTACTAGTAACTACTAAAGAGTTCCAATATTCAGGTCCTGGCTTCTGAACGTCCTGATGCTAAAGCTGTTATCTCGTAACGTCCCCATTGGTATCTCAGTTAACTTACATAGAAATAAATCTAATATATAGCGTAAGAGTTAAACAAGATGCTGTCTGTGTATCGCCATTGAAGTAATGAATGCCGTTACCGAGCTCGTTTGTTTAGTTGTTCACTGGCATCCGTCTCCATCTCCAGTTATGTGTACGGATAGGCTTTAATACTATTTGCTTAGAGCAAAAATATTTCAAAGAACTTACTTAAAGTAATCATTATAATTTTTTAACACGCTTTTATATATATATATATATATATATATATATATATATATATATATATATCATTCCCCCGAGTGGGATCCGAACCCATAACCGTCGTGTTTACAATCATACGTTTGTGCACCTCTTGTCAAAATTGCATCTTGAGAGATGAAACTCAAAGCCATACTAACTCCTACCAGAGCGAGGAAAAGAAAATATTTATTCCCGAATGGGGATCCAACTCACGACCACTATAGCCATACAAAAACATATTATAAGAAACTCATTTAGTATTTATAAACACAATCGCACACATGGAAAACTATATATCAGCAGCACCGTCCAAACAATCACTCGGAACCCATTCTTAGGCTATTGAATGCAAATAGACAATAGTATTATAAAAACACAATCCAATGTTTCCTTTCGATGATTATAACGAGGTATTTAAGATGAACGGATTCGACCTCAATGTCGTACTCCCACGTTCGTTGCGACTCGACGGGACTAAAAACTGTAATTGTACTCGTATTATATGACATATAGGGTGTTTACAATAGATTTATTGTTATATAGGGTGAAAAAAATGAACTGTAAGCTCTGCGTATCTACAGAATATATCCATAATAGAAAAATATATAATTATAGGATTTCGTTGTGTTTAAAGTTAAGCTAAGTAACTACTATACATAAAAGGTTCTCTTAACCAACTATTTTTTTTTTAATTGTATGTATTCATAAACATTGCAATAATTGAACGATTCTATTTATATAATTATTAAAGTTTTGAAAATATTTTATGAAACAGTAAATTTCTCCTGATAACCAACCATCTCTAAAATAAAATTCCATAGAACAATATTTTCTCAGTGCAACCTTCGATCGTTGCGTATGACTTTAGACACACATAGTAACAACCATTCCACCGACTATCTATATATCCGTTATCTGCATTCTTATCAGTTTCATAGATAAAAAACTCTTGCAACGGTAATGTTGTCTACATTACCGTTAACTGCATACCATTATCTAAATTAATGCGTATAATAATATTTCTTGCATGTTTTCACAAAAAAAGAGTTTAATTTCGCCGAGTGTTCGGACATCTCCTGTCATTAATCAACGCCAAATTTGAAAATATGGCCTACTATTTTTTCATACTTTCACTATTAATTTAATATTGTATAATAACAATTTCACTTATATGAGTTTAATAGAAATAATTTATATATAAATAGAATAAATAATTGTGTAATAATAACATAAATACAAATTTTAATGAGTTTTCTTATGAGAAAACAATCTTATAGCTTTACGGGCAAGCATTCAGTGTGTAAAACGCCTAACTCATCTCTAAGAGCCGTACCGCCAGCATTTACAAGTGTAAGCTTCAGACGCGTAGAAAGTTTACGATCGAACAGACAAAATGAATGACAGTTATTTATTATAGTGGACCTGCATGACGACCGCTGACTATAATATAATACGGCTCTTACGATGAGAGCTTAAGATGAAAAATTACAGAATACAATATGAGATGATTATTCGAAATTGTGTATTTGTTTCACGGTTGTTTTGAAATATACCTTATTATAGGAAGAATATAGACCTTAAGTACATATGTACTATACAGAGAGCTAATGAAATAAGCGAGTAAAAATATTTCCAAGCGAAAAAAGTCACATTAAACACAAAAGGTAATAAAATTTATTTATAATATATCTGCGGTTCTAATTATTATCTTATTAAGATCTCTAAATAATAAAAGACTCCATTGTGGCATAATTTGGATATTTTAGATACAAATCCATTACGTTTAGTCAAATATATAAGTGCATAACTGTGGATACAAATCTCATGAGTGGGAATGTAATAGACCAATATTATAAAGCTGAGTTTGTTACTTGAACGCGCTAATCTCAAGAACTACTGATTTGAATTGGAAAAAAATCTAAGAGTTGGATAGTCCATTTATCGGGGAAAAGCACACTGCCTTAAAAACATTTTTATCTGAAACTCTTTATTACAGAATAGTTAATTTAAATAACCGGAGTAACGCAAAGAGATAAATAAAATACGCTAACATCTTGAAGGATCGTGCTAATGGTTCCTCGAAGAAAGGCTGAACTTAATGAGCCATTATTTACAAACTCATTTCCTTTTCAAGTAAACCATTATTTAAATGATGCACTTTACTTTCACATTCTATGTATTTAAATTTTCTTTATAGAATAATTTTAAATTATATATGTATATTAATAGATATCCAATCGTACCAAACTTCTATTACTTCGGTTTCTTCGAAAGTGTTGAAGTTGAAAAACTCTACTATTTACACATTTATGATTGTCGATTATTAAATAAAGAATACAAAATGTATTTTTCCGTTTCCATAGAATAATATTACCTATTACAGAAACAAAAAAAATACCGATTTCCGTGAGCTTCATAATTTTAAATGCAGAGTGCTTGTAAAATCGGAGCACGTTCCGAATGACACTTAACCGGTTTTAACCGTTTTTTTTAAAATCGACAATTCATTGACTCTTTAACTCAACTATATTTTTAGTATAATAGTAATAATATAAATACACTGGATAAAATTATAACTAAAAAAAGAAAATATATTTTGTAATTGGTTATATTTTTATAAATTAAAAAAAATGCCTAAATATATTACGTGTTATTGACCTACAAATAAGAGCCAAATGAATATCCGTTGAGAATTTTAGCTATCTAAATGTTGTAGCTATATATATTTTTACGACTACTTAAAATTTTATATTGCAACCATTTTATCAGAAATATTAAACGAATCTATATATATTTTTATACGTTTAAATAAAAAAGGGTTATTTATATCTTAAAAAATTCGTTTTTACTTTGTGTTTTTTTATCTCTACCACACTTATCAAGATCTCTACATTACAGTTCGCTAAAGTGTTCGCTCGTCGAATATAAAATTTACCTTAAATATTCATGATTGGAAATTATGATTTGAGTGAAGATATTACTTAGCTAGAAGCGAACTTGTGCGAGACCGACAAAACACAACGACATTCGTTTAAATATTGACCTGCAACTCGTTTGACTGGTGGATCTAAAGTGTGCCAATGGGATCACCAAATTGGTGAACAAATTCCACTTTCTCCACTAATGAAAGATAAACATAAACAATAAAACATGTACTTACAGTAATAGAAAGTAAATCCGAAATAATCACAAATAATGAGCGTTAGATCACGATTCAACGGTCACTACACCACAGTTAATAAAACTAATTAAAAAACACAAAAAAGTACGAATGTGTGTAAATTAAAAAATAACAACACTAAGTCACAGATTATACACTAATTATATTAAATATTGCATCTGGCACAAGTTTTACGCGGGAAGTAATATGTCAGTTAGAATTAAAGATAGCTTCGCGCGTGCGCTCTCTACGACTACCGCAGTCGCTCTGACTCTGATGATAGTCTCATGTATTGTTCAACGGCCTGGGAGTTGAGGCTATACGAACAAGTTAGTAGCTGAAAGCCGATACTTGGAAATAAATAGCAACATATATTTTTTATGAAGTTATTATTAAAGTTATGCTATTATATAAAAAAAGTCTTAGTCACTCTTGATAGAGTGAAATAACTAAAAATAATTAATAAGAAATTTGTTTAAAAAGACATTACAATCTGAAGTAATCCATTATAAATGTGGATATAAATACAATTTTCAGATATTAAATCCATATAATAATCTACTCTAATAAATAATCCATACTGAAGTCATACTCATATATCAAAACAATAAAATATTTTTATGTAAAAAAATAATTACAATATTCTAATATGTTCCTTCACTAGTACATATACATATATACATATGCTGATATTGTGGTTAGGGAATAAACCACGGTCGGTTGCAACAAACAATATTTAATACCTACCTTACTATATCTAATGTGACCAGACGTCCCGTTTTGAACGAGACCGTCTCGTTATAATCTCGTGTCCCGGTGTCCCTAGAAATGCACCGGGCCGTAAATATGTTCCGTTTTTTTGAAAAAGTAAGTTTTGGTAAGTCGATTCAGGTTTTGCCGCGTTGAATTTCACGATACTATGTTAAAAAGTATTTAAAAAATCCAACGAAGAAACACAAAATGCACATGTAATAGTCAAATATTCAAATACTCACCATACCTCAGGTACGATATTTAATATAAATACTGGTGTGAAGCAGGGCGACCCGCTATCTCCGAAATTGTTCACCAGTGTCCTAGAGGAAGTATTCCGGAATCTAGCAGCCGGCTATGAGGATAAGGGTATTGTCGTTGGTGAGAGAAGGTAAACAAACCTGCGATTTGCTGATGATATCGTCTTTTTCTCGACATCCACGTCAGAGATGCAAACTATGCTTAAAGACCTAAGCAAAGCCAGCCTTGAGGTTGGACTAAAAATGAATATGGCAAAGACCAAGCTGATGACCAATAGCATACAGCAAAAGGTGACCGTAGGTTCAGAAGAGATGCAGTATGCCCAACAATATATCTACCTGGGTCAAATAGTGTCCTTTCAGTGCCGACAAGACAAAGAAGTCGAAAGACGAATACAAAATGCCTGGAGGAGCTATTGGTCTATGGGTGACCTTATGAAAGGAGATCTTCCTCTGCGACATAAAAGACGACTGATGGACATTGCATCCTCCCAGTACTCACCTATGGTGCCCAGACTTGGTCTTTGACCAACTCACAGAAGTCCGCCCTCAAGGTTTGTCAACGTGCGATGGAGCGCAGTATCTTAGGTGTCAAATTAATGGATAAAATCCGAAACACCCAACTGCGCTCTCGCACAAAAATCATTGACGTGGGCATGAAAGCCGCTATGCTGAAATGGGACTGGGCCGGACACGTTTGGGCGAAATCTTCTGCCAGGTGGATCCCAAGCTCTAAAAGGAGAATTGGCAGACCAAAACGGAGATGGCGGGACGAGCTGGACCGTTATAAACCTGGCTGGTGCTCAATAGCGCAAAATAGACTAGAATGGAAGAAGTGGAGAAAGGCCTTTGCCCAACAATGGGATGGTGCAGGCTAGGGAGAGAGAAAGTTTAAAATAATTAAAATTGCAAATTAACGAAGATAGTCGATGTCCCGCTTTGTTCCGAAAAAAGAATGGTCACGTTAATTGTAGGTACCTATATAATACAGTGCGGATCATCGCTGCCATTATAACAATTAATTATACCATAAACTTGTACTTAAAAGATTGTAATTTATTTTAATTTAAAATGGTGTAATAAACTTTTCATTTTTGAACTGAAAATTCTACTCTTCTATAGTAGAATTGAAATTGAGATGTTATATATCTAAGTTCAATTTTAATTATGTAATTATGCACGTTCCAACTAAACCATGACGTTATCTCTACATTTTTTTTTCACCAAACTCACCGTAAAACGCATAAAAAATATAATAATCAAAGGTATTTTAACCCTGAAAATATTACAGATCAATATTTTAATTAATTTTTATGAGATATTTTAACAAAATAACAAGAGCATTCGTAAGTACAATAATGTTTGTTATACGAAAGTGATCCGTGTAAAGATATCTTGTCCTAGAAAAGTTTTTGATGTCGGTGTCATTATTTTGAATGGCATATTCTTCTTTAGAGCCTAATATTAACCTGCTTGGAGCTATTGCTTACTTGTGTTCATTTCAAAGCAATAAAATAATATAAATGATTAAAGCATATAAGATTTAAAAACATAACGTTTTATTATTTCCCCTAAGTCATTGGATATATAAAACAATTTTACACCTTTTTGGTGTATTCATTCTTACTTTTCTTTTGAGTTAGTGTTACATCACTCCTCTCTCGCTCCCTACGCATTTTAGATATATCGAATGATAGGTGGCAGAACTCAAAGTTACTGTATTTTTAATTAACAGACCTCTTTAAGTGATAATCGAACCTACACCGTCAATGGAACGGAACACAAATGAAAAAAATAAATAAATTTAAATAATATTGCTGATACTATTCTTATCACGTCCGGATACACTAATGCTATAAGCAAATCGCCCGCAATTCGATTGATATGTTTATAGCTTGCAGCTGTAATCGTAACCGCCTTTACATAACCATATTAGTGGCTACTTCTAAATTTTTTAAATGACAACAGAGATTGTTAGAAGTAATAAAAGTACTAAAAAGGATATCTTTTCGACAAATTTATAGTATTTTGTCCTATTTGTATGTGAACTCTATATAAATTTAAACGAATAGCGCCCATTTTGTTATTGTTCTATAAATCGAATGACAATTCCTTGTAAATGAACTATTTTAAAACAATCATGTTTGTAATTTGCCTGTGAAATAACAAAAGTGTTTTGTAAGAGTCATGTGTATTTATAGTTATTGTGTTAATGTTTGCTTATAAATAATGAAAAAAACAAAACAAATAACAAAATAGCATGAATATTTATCTGGAATGGGCATCAAACCTACGAACTTAGCAGCCAGAGTATTATACCAAAAAAATTATCACTCATAAAGCTCAAAAATACTTAAAAAGTAAATAATTGGAATAGTTAATTTTATTTCAATCATAAACCAAAACGCGCAGCCTACAGCATTTTCATAATTATTTTAACCACTGCACTGGGAACTTCTCTGGATGCCTATCAAGTTATAACCCCGGGGCGGATTCCCACGATTCACAAATTCCTTCTGCCTCACATTATTATGCCTTTTGGACTACTTAACTTAGAACTATGTATATATGTACTTCAGTTGATCCTTTCAATAAATAATATTTAGTAGTAAGATATAAAAACCAGAGGCCAGTCGTAGAGCAGGAACACAAGCGTGGAAATGTCACCGGTTGACCGGTGACCGGCTGTGGGTTCGATTCCCACTCGAGGAAATTAAATATTTAATATTTTCATTTCATTCTAGTAACGAGGCAAAGCGCATTGAGTTTTGCTACTCAACATACAATGCCTCTCCGATTCGGCGGAAAGTAGAGAGAGAGAAATGTCCTAATGGGAACGGAATATCTTAGCACTAGGTTGCCAGGTTCCCTCTGCCCAGCATCTAGCTACCTAATAGGGGTTAAGTGCGGGTGAAGGTATTCCTGTGGATCCCGCGACTCTATTTCTACATTTATATTATGCACTTGCATCATATAGTTTCATTAATAAAAACAGAAACTAGTTTTGTTATGAGTTTTTAACGGAAGGAATTTACTTTATACTTCTAAGCTCTATCACTGTTTGAAGTCATTTCAAGATCCTCTTAAATAAATTCTTATTATTATAATATAAATTGAATTAATTATATTTCTCCTATAATTAAATCGCTAAAATCGGATAAAACCGACCATCATACAATTTTTATAATGCAGTTGACATTTGATATCAAAATAAAGGGCCATAAAAATTGTATTAAAGAAACCGTTAAGAAAACATATAATCATATTTAAGGCTTTGTAGAGATTTCCCTGAACGGGAAGCCCTGCGGAGTTCTATTACGGTGTTGTATTTCATATTGAGCCCGTGTATGGAATGCAAGCTCGAGTCGTGTTATATGACAAACAGCTTATTTCTTTTATACTTTTTAGCAGAGGCGGTTGAGCTTCTTTACTAAAATTATTAATAATAATTAGCAATAATAGTCAATTTTGTTATTTGTTATCCATTTAATTTTCATATATAATATAGCCCACTAGAGATAATATAGCAATAATATATAGATAATATAGCAATTATATAATAATATATAGATAATATAGCTCTTACTAATATATGTAGCTCTAACTTAACAGCTGCTTTACTTAGTCAGTTAGAGAATTTTTTAATACTTTTAGGTTTTTAGTTAGTAAGCTATATTTTTTAATGAACTATTTTATTAGATTAATAGTAGATATAATTACATAGTATAGTATATTTATATACCAAAATACATATTAGAAAACGGAGTGTTTTCTACAATTTACAAACGTTTTGACGAGTTCAACACATTTTAAAAGACAATATGTGCGAAATTGATAGATTTTAATTACTGTTCTTCTTATGTTTTTTAAACCCTTTAATAATAATAAAATTTAAGTTATTTATTATAACATTTTAATTATAATATGCACTAAGCAACGCAATTTAATTACTTAAACTTAATGTAAATATGTTGTTTAAAAAACCAAATGCAATCGAAAAAGTTTCCACACCACACGTAAGCTTCAATATCAGTATGCAAGCCTGAATCAACGTTTACCTACGAACATTAGAACTTCTAAGAACTCGTAACAGGATCGGCTCGTATGTGGAAATATATATGGTGTTGAATAGAATATGAATTACATTTAACGTGTACTTAGACTTCAATTTATTACTTAGTAAGTTTTTTTTAAGTTTTAATAATAATTATGTACATACAGGTATAATTATATGAGATAAATATTTTTTATAATTACATTTTTAAAGTACAGTCATTATCATTATCAGTGCAGGTCTTTTTAAACTGTAAACGCAACGGTTGTGGGCTCGATTCAAAAGAATGAAATATTTAATATTTTAAGTTCCTCGCTCTGGTAACGATAGGGATATTTAAATAAGGCTTTTAACTTCTATTCTAAGGAGTATATACCTATATACTTAATGTTAAAGTATCAAATAAGCAAGGTTAGAAAATATTTTGAAAATTGGAAAGAGATGTACGATACACGTGAAACTGAAAAAAACTTTGAACGCCTAGTAATATAGTATACAGTCCGTATTATTTGTTTCTGTAATATTTCTTTTCAATATTTTACTTTTAGATGAACATTCTTAAAGGTCGATACAGAGAGGATTATCCTTTAAATGCGGATTACGTGACACTCGCAATGTTTGCGGAGACGCTCCGGGAAAATATTTACTTATCATATATTTAAATTTAATATTTTAATACATCTTCCACGTATATATGTATATGTATATTCTAATTATAAATATACTTTATTTAAAAATATATACACACATTTTGTTTCTAGAACGGTCCCTTGTCGGATTCTGAATTTATTTATTGTTACTATTCAATTTATGTACATTAATGCATCGAATTTAGTCGACATTTATAATACGATGCATCGAAACGATTTGTAACAAACGATGTATCTATGTATTTTCATAACCACAAACATCGAATACAACGAACATCATCATCACATCGGATCAATGATAACCAGCTAATGATTGTTTCTATTAATGTTTCAGTAGCTCTGATTTAAAATAATCAAGAAGGTATAAAATGTTTGTTGCTGGCGCTAGTTCGTATTTTCTGCCAGTGAAAATTAAAAAAAAAAAAAAACAGAGAAGCACAGTTTAGTTTCGTAATTTTCGCGCTGATAAGAAATATCTTTAAAAAGTATATAAATATAAAACTAACCTGTTCATTCGACGCCGCTCGCGCCGCCTCCCTCTTGAGCTGTATAATCACCCGCTCCTTCGATTTTATTTCCTCCAGCTAAAAACAAGTATTAATTAAAAAAAATCTTGTATTATTTTATGTGAAGAAGATGGTTGTTAATAATAAATAATAAACATTTGATATATTAAGCTGTTAAGTTCATTTTTATTAAACAAATGGTTTCCACTATTCATATCTATTAAATCAATATTTTTATGTAAATGTATGTACATAACAATTTTTTACTCCAAGAAATTTAAGCAACGTTAAAGGAATTTGATACTGTAATAAATTCTGAAACACGGCAGGGTCTTTTGTAGATTTATGTCTGTATAATAGTGTTTTTATATTTAAAAAAAAATCCAAATTACACTTGAATTATATTTAAATTTATATTGAATTTTATTATATTAAACAATAACACTTAATATGAAGTACAAAAATGTAATGCACATTCGCTCTTTTATGTGATGTTGCAATAAAATTACATCAGGCGCTTTAGATTTTTTTTTCGAACTTGAGGTTTATGTTGTTAGCGCAACTGGCTATGTGGCTGCTTGTAAGGATACAGACGGCGGACGGACTGGAGGCGCTTTAGACTTATCATTTTATTCAAAAAAATAAGCGATTAATAATCCTTTATTAATCTCAAAGATTATATTTATATTTACAAAGATTATAATTAGAAGAATCTACCAATTCTACTAAATACAAAAATTAAAGAGCAAAAAAACAAGAGAATGGAGGGTTCGACTCCCGCTATGTTTTATTTTTTATACGTTTTCTAAAAATATTTCTCTATCCTTCACATTAAATAACATTTTAAAATAAATTTAGAAAATAAATACCAATTTATGGCACTGCGCGCGCGCATCCCTCCGCGCGGCGTTCTCTAGTGCGTTGTGCTTCGCCACGTGCGCGCGAAGCTCGGCCGCGCGGGCGCACTCCGCCGCCTGCGCTACCTGCAATCGTTATTATCTTATTAGTTTAGTTATATAATAGTTATTTCATATGTATAAATGCTTATATAATACTAGCGGCCCGCTCGCGTTTACACCCGCGTGAACTATGTTATTATTAATTTCTGTCTCCATGACAACGTCCTAGTAACGTCTATGCAAAATTTGAGACTCCTAGCATTTGTACTAACGAAGTTTCATACAAACTGTCGACCCCAAAACCAACCCCTTAGAAGTCGAATATTGCAAATTCCCGTCTTAGCGAGCACCTACGTCCTATAAGTAACTCCTATGCAAAATTTGAGATTCCTAGCACTTGTAGTTTCTGAGATTTCGTGATGAGTGAGTGACCTTTCGATTTTATATATATAGATAAGTATTTTTTTAATAAATTTATTAATTAATTTATTGATATTAAAATATAATGTCATATATTGTAATATCCACTATAGCGGTGACAAATTCTAGGTTCATAACTTTTTAATGGCTTACGATACTTAAATAGTACTATCGTAATTGAAATCAATAAAATTTTAGAGGCCAGTCGTAGCGCAGCGGCAAAAGTGTGTGATTGTACGCAACAGGGTGTGGTTTCGATTCCCACTCGAGGAAATGAAATCTTTAATATTTTCATTACAGCTCTGGTGTTGGGGCAACACACAATGCCTCCAGAATTCGGCGTAAAGCGAGGAGAATAGTGTCTTAACTCTACGCTGCATCTGCCTACCCTGATATCATACTGCATACCTGCAATGATATCATAACAGCATGTAACTGAAATGAAATAAAAATAAATACATAAATTGTTATAAATTAAGGTGGTATCAACTGATAGATACTAGGACTATGACAGTTTTTATTTGATTTAAATCAACATTATTCGATAACTTGTATAAAAATGAAGATATATAGATTATAATAGATTATTAGAAGATATAATTTTGTGGTAATTTAAAAAAATAATCGACCCATTCATCATAATCATCTTCAGTCTTGCTACTATTTTTTACGGCACATAATAGTCGAATCGAATGTCACTTCACTGTTTATAACAGAATGATATTGACGCAATTAAGCAATGCTAATATTTCCCTTGCACGATAATTGACGGTTGGTAAGCACTCCATATCGCCGGTGATACACCACTAATGATGCCGTTCATACTCCAATGACCTTTAACTCTGCAGTATACCTTAAGCCCTAATAGCCAGCTACACGTGGCTCGAAATGTTTAAAGTAATTTTAGCTGTAAGCGTTTTTAAACTTTATTTATGTTTGAACGAATCAAGCCCTATATATACAGAAATTTTTACTTACCATAACGAAACGTATTTAAGGGCCGATTTCGCTTTCCAAGTTGTAAATAAAATATTTAACGCGTTTGAGCAATGGTTTTTCACGATCACCTTCTGTGAGTTCACTTATTTTGAAAACAGGATCTTAAAATACACTGAGAACTACGGCCATGGATATCCCGTCATGCTCTTGAACGGTTGCCAAGATCCAAATGCTACTCAAGTGAAACCTAAACTGGATACACACGGAAACACAGCGTACCTGGTGACTTCTAAGAGTTTGACGATAGAAAGCAGTGAATATGCATTACAGGCATTAATCAGAACTGGAGTTTTCAAGCCAAGGTCGTCTATAATTTTCGTGGTAAACACACCAGTCGAAATTAACAGCTACTTTAACTATGACATGTTTAACCATTTTCAACTATTATGGAGTAGAAGTATAACGAATTCAATAATAATGGTATGGACAGATAAATTGAGAATGTATTTATACAACCCATTTTACAGTAAAATTAAAGATGTAACAGATGTACGTGATATAGCTCATATACTAGCTAAACAACACGAAGACCTGAACGGACATGAGATACGGTTGAGCGTATTTAGAAAAATATTTATTTCCGATGAAACTGGACCAGTTTACTGCAATTCAAAACTAGCATCGACTGTAATGAGTATATTAAATGCTACGTGTAAGCCCTTGGCACCGAGAGACGGGAGCACAGTAGGAGACATGTTGCCTAACGGCACAGCAACTGGGGTGACAGCGGATTTACTAGATGGTTATACTGACATGGAATTAAATTCCCGAATATTAAAAAACTCGTACTACGGCTATATAGATACGACGTATCCTCTTGTCCAAGATGAACTATGTTTCCTTATAAAAAAATCGATGAGCCAATCCACTTTCATGACTACCATAAGATTAATTTCAATTGATATGTTGTTCGCATTTATTTTTATAGTAATATCTTTAATTGGAGTGAGCCTTCTTATTCGAAAAGTGGAAACTAGAATATGGAAAATCAAAGACAGACGAACGCAATCTGAAACAGTTTTAGACCTAATAAAGTGTTTTATAAGACAGACGGTAGACATAAAGTACCCTGGGCCTCTTTTTAGAGCTGTTGCTCTATTGATTATGATATATTCTTTAATTGTAGACTGTGCTATTGATGTAAGTTTTTATTAAACAAACTTGTAATATGTTTTTTTTTTCTACTTTTTTATATCATAATATATTTAAACATTTCTCTTTATAATATGAAATCTGTATCTTGTAATGTAGAATATATAAGTTTTATTTTATATTTCAGGGAATCATAACATCAGCCATAGCATATCCAAGATATAAAGAAGATATAAATACACTAGACGAAATATTAGCTAACAATTTTACTTTAGGAGTACACAACCGCCATATGAGAATATTCAAAAGAAGTATAAACCCAGAACTTCTCGATCAAATTATGGAAAGAACCGAAGCTATTAACGATCAGAAGATTAAACAGGTAATAGAAGAAAGACAGTTCCATTACGCAGTATTACTAAAGAAATCTGACGCTCAATATATAAGTCGCAAGCCGTCTAATATGATGAATGGGAGACCGCTTTATCACACAGCTGGGGATTGTCCTGTACCCTGTTCTGTGGTTTACGGCCTCCGTTATGGAAGCCCGTATTTACCAAGACTTAACTATTTACTAAATCATCTTAATCAAGGTGGAATTCTTCGTCATTGGAGTGTATCTGATGAATATACGCTTTTACAAACAAAAAATAAAGTGTCCTACGTCGAAAACAATAAGGAAAAGAAACCATTGAATATGAAAAATGTACGGGAAGTCATAATAGTATGGAGTTTCGGGCTTTTCATAAGTACTACAGTATTTATAATTGAATTAATTACAAATTTTGTGAATAAAATACCTGTTATATAATATCAAAATATTTTTTTCTTTCTCCCTGCTTAAAATATTTTTAAGAATATTTTTTTTGTATAAAAAGACGTATTAATTAAATAATTACTTAAAACAAAGTAATTTATCGATCTATGCATACCTTGAGTTTCTCTTGAAGACCCTTATTAGCTGCTTTTAAAAACTGAATTTCTGTCGTCAACTTTTTAAGTTCCACCATTTTGTAATTACTTGGTAGTTCTTCAATTTTCTCTGGTTTTGTCACAGATCGCAATTGTTTTTCTAATAAATCCTCTTTCTTTTTGCATTCAGTCTTTAGATTTCTAATTGTGCTTTCGTGTCGGGCTTTGAGCGCTCTGACTTCGCCCCGCTCGATGTCGAGCGATTTCTTCAAGTTAGCATTTTCAAGTCTTAATCGTTCAACGAGGCCTTTCAATTTGTTCAGGAAAGCTTCGTCGACCGTCCGCTTGTGATCTTCCATGGCGGCGGCGGATAGTTGGCTGGAGGTCGAAGTGTCAGTGGACGTCATGACGTCACCGACTCGTATAATTCGGGATGTCTCGATCGCCCGCGGTCTTTCGCCCTGTGTTGTTATCGATTTTTCGTTGTGGAATCTGAAATTTTAATAAAATTTCTGTAAGTTATAATTTACCTTTAATTTTTATTTACTGTCTTGCATTTAAATAGGCTTTGCTTGCTGGCTAAATAGTCATTGAACTGTAGAATATATTATCACTTTAAATTTATCTTTAGCTATATAGCTACCTATATAGGTATATGTATTCCGAGAGTAACATCAACGCCGGCATTTTATATGTATATTTGGCAAACGTGAGAAATTTATTCAAATGTTAACTAACTTCACACAGCAGTAAAGCAATTAATATTGCTAATCAAAAACCAGAAGATGAAGGTATTTCGATCCTGACATATCTAGTCCTACCGATTGATGTTTTTTTAATGCTACTTTATCTATCGTTGCTGTGTATGCTATGGAAATTGTCAAAGATCTCTTTTTAAGGTGAAAATTGAGGTTTCTAATATAAGACAAATATTAAGGATTGAATTTCTTTAATTAACATTACAATGTATAAAATCATACTTTACCTCAAGATTTTAAATATCTTTCAAATTGGATACGATCCCTTAAGACTGTCTTTTATTTTAGTCTTAAGGAAGATAAAGTAGAAAAGGTACTAAGGATAGTTCCACATCGACATATCAGCTTAACTAATACAAACGTGCAATGCAATCAGTGCATTAACGTTTCGTTCAACTGTTTCTCTTATATAATTAAAGTCTTATATATATCTACGATAGAGATTCGCATAACTTAATTCATTTTAGACTAACCTACGCAAATCCCAGTCATATATTATAATACATAAATAGTTCTAGTCCTATTACGGACTAAGCTATACGAATAAATTAGTCTCGCTTTCATACAGGGGCAAAGGACGCGCGCAATTGTGCCAATTAGTGGAATTGAATCCGACCTGAATCATGCCGGTACAATGGCGACTTGCATCCAATGTACCGTGGCCAAGATAATAACAGCTTATCGGTTCTGATTACGTATATATATATATATATACTATACTATGTATGAAGCTAAATACTAGTAATATGTTAAATATTTACTCATATTAAAAATCTTGATTTTAAAGTTTTTGAAAATGTATATTATCTATTGTAGTCTATGAGTTCATTTACGTGCTCTGTAAAATGTAAAATCCGTTTTCTTTAGTACCTACTTAGTCCTTCCCAAACAGTTCCCAAGAAACCAAAATTTCAGCCGACTTAATGACAATGACAAATATTAATATAAATAAAATCAATTACAATTAGCAGAGGAAATGCCACTCGAGGAAATGGAATGTTTAATGTTTTTATATCCTCTCTCTGGTGACGAGGCGTTGAGGCCTGCCACTCAACACTAAATGGCTACAGAATTCGGAGGACGAGGAACGGAAGAGATACAGCGTGAAACTAAAAAAAAAATACAATTAAAAAATTAACTGCAAACATTAAACATTGGGATTCAGTCATAGGTGACGAAAGAAATTTGTCATTATATTTTTCCAGTCTATTGTTACATATGCGCTTTAAAAATGAAAGTAAAAGTGATAGTAATATAAATTTCACAGTATTTAACAATTACAATTGACTGATATATCCTAACTATGCATTTTTCAAGATCGTGACTTTCAACATTAAATCATGCATTAAAATTAAAACATTCGTTGGTTATATTTTTAGAATAATTAACTGTTGATTGCTGGTGTAATAGCTGACAATATATCCATGACGGAGATAAGAATTTAAAAGAATGTATCGACTCGACTAATTAGGTAAAAAAACGTATTACAATAGATTTGATTTTATTTAAGACACGCCACCCGGTTTAGTATTTTTTTGTATTATTTGGTTACTTATTGTTTAGGTCTTAATATTTTGTGTTGGAAAATTTTCAAATTTTTTCATTGGATTTCTGAATTACGGCCTCTATTTTTTTCTGACCAGACCATATACATTCTTAAATAAAAGGTAAACTGTAAATAAATAAAAATTGTATATATAATAATAACCTACGATGAATATTAGAATTCATACATATGTTTTAATCCCGAAATATCATCATCTCGGAATATGTGAATCATGATGTTATATATGCAGGGCGGCGTACTAAATTATTATTAAATTTGGCGATGATTCCTTCATAAGATAATTGCTATAAAAAGATGTTAAAAGAACATTCTCCATGCTATGTATCAACAATTCGTGTCTATGTTTAATTTTACTCTTAATACTTCAATTTATGATTCATTTTATCCTCAACGAAGTGGCATATCGCTTTAAGTTTTCAACATAGAATACCTTTACTTTTTCAAACAAGTTACCTTTTTTGTCAAGAAGGTATATAATTAGGTATATAATTCGTCAGAAAGTGGGAAGTGGAAGTGTCTTAATGGTAACAGGGTGTCTTGACACTAGGTTCCCAGGTTTCCTCTGCGTACTCTGCAATGTGCGTATTATAGCCTGTACCTAAAAAGAACAAATACATAGATACATATAATAATAATTTCACTTCTGTTCATAAATTGTCTTGAACAAAGGTATTACAAAAATAGCGTATATAGTTAGTTTTCTTTTTTCTCATCATCGCTGACTCCAGACAACTTATTAAGCTGCCAGCCTGCTGCCATCTCCTGATTATTCATCTTTGTCATATCGTTGTGTCAATCTAATTTATTTTTACTTTGTAAATTATTACTACTTTGTAACAGCAAAGTTTAAACACATTTATCCTCACAAGCTTCGACATTTATTATATTAGTAGGATGTAATAACATGAACTTTTGTTCTGCCACTCAACACGCAATGCCCCCAGAATTCGACAGAAAGTGAGGAACAGAGTGTTTTAACACTAGCTGTGTGCGAGATACAGCGAGAAGCTTTGTATGTTTTTGTATGTTTGTCTCCGCAGAAGTTTACGCTAAACTCAGGTATATGTTAACCAAATTAAATGTAGTTTTCACTATTGTAATAATTTATTTCCCTTTAATGTTTAATGTTTGTTTTATTTCAATCGGTTTATAAATAAAAAAGTTATATAAGTATAAAGTATTTTGTTCGAATAAATTGCTTTAAAATAACTGTTTTATTAAATTGACTGAATCTTTAGTTGTCAAAAGATATTTTCTTTAAAATGACCACAACTATTAGAACACGAAATTAATTCCGATTACTAATTAAATTAATGTATAGTTCAAGAGTTCTTTTTTAATTCCTTAGCGTTGAGTTTTGCGAATTGGAATATAGATGGCATTGAATGAAATTAGATCGCGCTGGCGTTACGTTCATATCAAGTTTATATTTTCCGGAAATTTTGGAAAACTTGTCCACTCTGTCTTTCCATAAAGTGGGGAACGAAATGTTTTAATTTTTGAGTTTACAGCTAACTATATTTGTTATGCTGTAACAATTAACATCCAAATATCTGTACTTTATTATTATAAATTGAATATATATAATGATATCTTTTAAGATCCGTGTCTGTACGTGGAACATAATATTATATATAAAAAAAATGTTATAGAGGGTTTTAAATTTTTATTAATGTAATAAAATAGAACAAAGAACCCAAAACAGTTACTTAAAAATGTTGTCTGTTTGTCTGTGATTTGAGATTAGCGTTCACGCTAACATCAGAATCGGCTGAACCAATCTAAATGTAGTTTTCATTATTAGATTCTGGCAGACTTCCCTTAATATATAGGGTTGTCTGGCAGGGAGTTTTAACCATGCTAAGTGTCTGGCAATGGATAAATTGCCAATATTAAATGGCTACACGGATTTGATTTTAGGATTTCTTACTTTCGATTATTTTATTCCCGAGTAAACAATGGGCAAAATTTCAGAAATCCTTACTTTACAGCGACCACGCCCGTCGAGCGTCATGTAATATTTATTTACATATCGATTATAGCAACCCTAGAGATCGTACGAGTGTTAACTGCTATAGGCAACCGATGAAAAACAAACGTAAACAAAACAAATTTATTTAGGACGTTCGCCTTACTCTTATTTAAGGTTTAGGTCAATACACTTATGTTAAAGAAAACTATCAGACTAAAATTATAAAGAATTTCTACTTTTAAGATTTTTAATTTCTTTTAATAGATTTAATAAACTATGTATATAATAACTATATAGACCCGGAAACACTGGCGCAGGTAGGCCATTCCACAGTTGCGTGACGAGTGGGGAGGTTCCTACCGCACAATTATAGAGTGCCACGTATCCAGATGGTGTGCATGATATTTGAGTCTGTGACGAACTGTACGGTTAAAAAAGTCGGCGGCAGGTCTAGCAGTTCCTCAGAACACTCTCCATGATAAAAGAGAACGCACATCGAGGAGACGTCTCTGCGTAAAGCAAAAAGTGATATACATTAATATGTATATCACTTTTTGCTTTACGCATTATAATAATAAATATATTTTTATTATTTTTTATAATAATATTGTTATTATACAATAAAGAAATGCAAAGCGTCATCTTAAATCTAATACGTCAAATCTAAAATACCTGACCTTCATATTGGTCTCATTCCTGAATATCTAATGGCAGCGCGCCAAGCTGACGCGATCAACTTTCAAGAAAACGAGCTTTTTTAATAGTCTAACGAAATGTACTATTTCGTTAGACTATGAAAACGACAACAACGATCATTGAACGAGTATTTTATAATGTTACAGTTTTTTTTCATTTTATTATTTATGAAAACATATACTGATTTTGTCATTAAACAGTTGACGACTTTTTATAATTTCGATTATAAATCATCGAATCCTTTTTTCTAATTTTTGAATGTATGCGATTGCAAATTAACTCTTGAACATGACTAAAATTATTAAAGAAAAATGTCATACCGTACGTTTTTGCAAAGTAAAGCATAGAGCACACCTATGACAACATTTAAATAAAGGTAAAAAAAACTTACAAGCAATTGTACTCTTTAAAGAATGAAATAATACAGTTTCCAGTAATGCAGTCTCGAACTAAATAATTGGGGGTCTTATGGGCTCGGTTCGATATCGTCACGCAAACTAACTCCCCTCACGTAGCCAATGAACTTATACTTTATTTGATTTGTTCTATAATATGGCTGTTAGAATATTTAATGCTTAATTGTTTTTTTTAACACATTTAATTTTTTCTTGCTTTTTTTAAAGAGAACACAAAGAAAAGCTAGAGGTAAGACATTCTGTTGTCTGCTTCCGTCTATTCTGGGGAATATTAGCGTTGTATTAATTTCTACAATTCTTACATACACATTTCATATTCTTACATAAAATTTATAATATTATGTTATAGATACTATTTGTAAATAGCACTATTAACTATAACATTATTAACATTATATCTGTAGATGATATCACATTGCGTATTACATTTTATTTCTTTACGTTTCATAACTTTTTAATGACGTTATTATAGTTTGATGTGTACCAATAGTAGTAGACTAGTAGGTGGTAGACGATAAGTATTTAGCTGAATATATTTTTATCCCTTATGAACCTATCATATCCCAACCGAAAAAATATTATTTTAAAACAAAGATGTAAATACTTAAATCGGATCAATAAAAATTTCAATTTCTTAATGGAAAAGACATACAAAGCGAGCTAAATATCTCAATATCAAAATTATCTGTTTTTCACCTGAATTCAAAACATTGCATATTGTAAGACGGACGCCATACTTTTTGTATTACCAAAGGAGACAAATGTTTTTTTTTATCTTAAATGGGATTCAAACTTACAACAATCGTGTTATAATATACTATATAAATGTGATAAAAACTCCACTAAAGCTATAAACTTTTTATGATTTTGGAATGGGAATAGTTTTTACAGTTATTTTTAGTAATTACTTTTTTTTATTACATCAAAAGCAACATTAAACATTTTTAATAATAGACAGTAGGTACGCATCTTATGTAGCACCCGCAAAAAATCTACTTGCTCGTTTAAATAATTAACAAAGAATATTTTTACTGATTATTTTTCTACGAACTATTGTATTTTTATATTTAAATTTAAATATTTTTCTTTATTATTTTACTTTATAAATTATGTAAATACGGAATACAATGTGTGTTAAGTCTAACTCTAACGGGAATGAAAAACAAAGAAAATAATGCTTAAAATACTTATCACAAAGGTAGGTACTTTCCCTCTTTCCCTCTTCGTGAAAGAAAAGGAGATATTTCCTTTATTTTTTATATTGTTATGAGATATTCATAATGTACGTACCGGACACCGTTAGACCTTACTTAGGTGGCTTGAAATAGATGTATTTAAATATTTTGTCTCAATAATACTCAGAATCATAATCTCGTCGATAAAAATTCTATTTCAACAAAATGATTAATGAATGTCTCTTTGTAGTAACTACTTGCAAGAATGCGTCTAACGATAAAATTTAAAATGTGTTCTAAATTCAATTTTGACCACGCCACTTGTGTAAACAAAGTTAGATATGTTGTGTTGGCAGCAGTTGTAAGTGGCTGAAATAAATTTCGAAATTTTTATCTTTGTGCGTTCATTAAACTCGCCTTATTACGTTTATATTCACTTTCACGTTTTGCACGAAAATATTTATCATGGCGATTAAGAGATACAGTTAAATGATAAAGTTTATTAAGTTTACAGATTCATTTAAAATTTTGTCAGTTTAAAAACAATAAGGGTTAAATTACAAATTCCAAGGTAATGCTAATAAAAAAAGATATCCGGTTCAGTCCAAGTACAGCTTATTTAATACAGATATTATTTTATACAGAAAATTTACATATCAGCTCGCTCTAAAATATCTGTATATTTAACATACGAAAGTAAAAAATAAAATTATCTTATCAACACTTTAAAAAATAGCAACATCCTATATTATTGAGATAAATAATAACCTTGCTAAGAAGAATCCTTTGTAAATCCTCTACAAATCGTATAACAACGTCACTTATGCTTTCAAAACACAAATATAATTTCGTTATACTGTTTCCCGAACATAAAATGTCGTTTTGTAAACAATTCACACGCGTTTAAACTATAAATAATATATAAATAAATATTAAAATGTTTGGCGGGAAACAGGCGGACCGCGCGGAGTGGACGTCGAGACTGAGTTTCAGTGGGCGGATCACCGCCCAGTTCCCAACTAAATATATACTCACGTCATACAATAATGAAATATTTAATATGTCCTAATTTTTCACAATTACATACTATTTAATTACTTTATCGTACATTATTTCTGGTCAATAATTCCAGTGAGAATTATAAGTTGTTTATTTCGTTTCTAGGTCTACGATAGTTACATGAAAACAATAGGTAATGAGATAGGTAAAGGCGAATTATTAAATTACAGTACAGTTTATAAAAAGCATTGTTTAAAAAATCGTGATTAACGTAATAAAGAAAACAATAATTTAATTCACATTAATGTGTTTTCTCATATTTGTATCTTTAAGACTAAATTGGTGTTTTACAAATCGTATTTCTCACGCAATTTTAAACAAAATATAAAAGAAAACGATAATACAGCAGTAACTCGATTAAACGGACTAATAAGTTGTTAGGCATACTGATAAACGAATATCCCGATAAGACAATGTATGATCAAAATTCTATTGTACATAATATTATACTATGCCTATTAAAACTAAACTACTTAAAAAGAATCTCTATTTATAGACATATTTTTGTTGGAATGTCCGGATAATCGCGAATCCGTATAATTGATTTATCCTGTATTCTTAATTATTATTTTTAAAAAAATATATACTGGACAATATTGAATATGACTAATAAAAAAAGAAACAAAAAATACAAAACATTAGTTTTAGCTAGTCGATGAGCAAATAAAGCTATTGACCTAAAAATAGCGCACGCGGACGCTGGAAAGAATTGTTTACTATACAAAAATCTTTCACACCTGTGTAGTTCTGCTTCAGTATTAGAATAGGTATATTTCGAGATGCAACTATGTGTTATATCGATGAATTATAGAAAAATATTTTTTTTAGCTTCACGCTCTGTCCCATATAATATAGCAGTGTAAGCAGCAAAGAACAGCAGGAACAATCCCGCGAACAGCAGGGTAGACAGAGGGAACCTAATGGTAAAACACTTTCACTCAATTCTGAAGGCTTTGCCTCGACACCAGATGAAATAAAAAAATAAAATTTAAATAGTATTAAATTTCCTCGAGTGGGGATCGAACCCATCACTAGCCGCGTTTACAGTCACACTTTGTGCCCCTGCGCCACGACAGGACGTGCGTAAAAATAAATAGAAAAGAATTAATAACTATGATTTGCTGAATATAAGAGATCATATATATAGACATTTCAATAAACTTTTCACAGGTCTTGGGGAACTGATTAGGCAATCTAGCAACGAACTAACACAGAAGAAGAATCATTCGATATCTTTTGTCCAAACACTCCTACGTCCAACTTATCCTACAAGATAGATCAAGAACCTTTTAGTTAAAATTTCTTTGCTTACTTTAAAACGATACCCTATTGTTATATTCAGCATTTTACAAAAAGTGTTTCCCTTTGTAGCAATGGCAATTTTACTTTCTCTCTAAACAAATAAAAGTATGATTTTTATCACATCCTAATGTGATAAAAATCATTATATATTATAATTGATTTGATCAGGATAAATAGAGTTCGACCGGTGAATTGCAGAGTGTTAATTAATTGTGGAGAGCTGAGGGGCCCCTGAAGCCTACACTTGGATCGCAAGTCCTGAGCTCTCAAATTTGATATTGTAATCAAGGAAATCATGTGATTTTCGTAACATTATTTAAATACATAGAATTATAAAATATGCAATGCATTAAAAATAATCGATTTTTATGAAGCCATGCTCTACCATATTTAATTTATTCTGAAAAAATCGAAGCAAGTAAGACATTGGTAAACTCTTTCCAAATATTTTTCTTACACCGAAGTAAAATCTATGTTTCACGGAATACGTTCCAATCTTAAATTTAAGTTGATATCCTTTTTTACAAGCTGTCACTTCCGTTCTAAGAAAGTTCTTATATGTTTTGTTTATATAACACAGTGTCATAATGCCTTGTATTTTCTTTCAACGACAAATTGCTAAATGGATCTCTAAATTCTCTTTAAAAGTAATATTTTAAAAAATTGTAGAATATATAAAATCTAAATCAGATTCACGCTGTATCCCGCATATAGCAAGGTAGGCAGAGGGAATTTAGTGTTAAGACACTTGTCACACATTAGGAGCAAATAATATATTGTTTTACACCAGTTCATTAAAATTATATAACGTTCTTATTAGAAGTTATTCTTGCCAGTTAAGTACTACATGTAACTTTAGTATATTACATTCGTAGGCGCTTATAGTTTATTAGAGTTAAAATCATGCTAAATCTGGCAATGGACGTCATTTCTAATATTATTGCTAAGAAAATATAAACAAAAAAGAGCTTTATAATTTATCGAAACTTAGGTACTATTTTTTGCATTTTAATTAAATAATAACCGATTTTTTTGTACCTGAACTTTATCAATGGCAAATAGTGTTGAATTCCGACACTCAATACGCAATGCTTCCAGAATTCGACGAAACGTAGAGAATGGAGTTTTAACACTAGGTTCCCTCTGACTGCTGTGTGCGTAAACTACTTTTTAGTAAGTAAATATATATATATATATATTATTGGTGTAGAAAATACGTTTCATCGAAATAAGGAATCATGTTTCGATTTTTTACCACAAGTGGAAAATTTAAATATATATATATATGTATAATAATAATATTATTTATAAAAATATCTATCACGTTTACTAAATTCTCTTATATATATACAACAATGTGATAATATTAGATGTTAAAAATCAAGGATTCTATACGTATTTATATTTGAGCAGATATGAAATTAAAATCTCTCTTATCAATACTAAATTCTCCCCTATCTTACAATATCAAAGAAACCAACCCGGAGTATCTTTTCTACTTTGAAGAATGAATCATCCAAAATTCCTATTTAGTATTTAGTACCTATTTTATCAGTGAATCAATTCTACCACCATAACATATGTAACAACGTTCCGTTTCAACTTACTATTTTATATACCAAGTAGAATAAATTTACGATATTTATTGTAATAATATTAAAATAACAGTATTAAAATATTTTTTAGGATTATCTATTTTTGTATTTTATTCTATTTTGAAATTACTATGATTATAATATTTTTTACATTATATTTAAATGTAATTTATTATTTCCATATTAAAGTGTCTGCGTACAATGAAGTTTATGTATTTTTGTTCTGTAAATTGCCAAATATTTGACAGATGATAAAATATCTGATGTGATGTCTTCAGTTTTGTCCGTCCCTGATTAGCCACTCCTCTCTCGGTAATACTTAATTAGTTTTAATTTACGAAAACCTGATTCAAGAAATGTAGTGCTGTGATCTCAAAAACTATTTTTTCGAAGTTTTATGGCTTAAGTACGCGAACAAAAGTAAATAAGTCACAATGACGGGACGCTCAGGCCGTGGTGTGTTTGGGAAGTTGTTCTCTAAAAAGCAATATCATAAAGATGAAAGAGCAACGGAGATTGGTATGCCCACAAATGTTAAACAACATATACACGTTAGTAAAAACTCCGAAACAGGAATGCTAGAGGGATTACCTTCGTCATGGCTACGACAGCTGAATGCGCAAATATCACCATCTGAACAGCAGGAAAATCCAAATGCTGCTATACAAGCTGTTGCGTTCCACAATTTTCATGTTTTGAAAAAAGAGCAAGCAGAAAACGAACCATGCAAACCTATAGTAACAGAGGAAGCCATTTCAAAAGAGGAATTGGAGATGAAGAAGTTCTTGGCAAAGAAAAATGCTCACCAAAGTCAAGATTCTGATATCTCACTAGGTCAGAGTAGTGAAGAAGATGTTGTTCCTACAGATACATTTACTCAGAGACAAACTATGCCTGTATCACCTATTAAAAATAGTCTTAAAAAGAAAGATGCCATGTTGGACTTGACGGCAATAGTCGAAGATTTGTCAGGTCTAGGAACTGAACCAGAAGAGAGCCCTATTTTGAGGAAGAAAGAACTTATGAATGCAACTTTAAGTGATGAAGAAATTTATGAAGAATTGAAAAGAATATGTAATAAAGATGATCCGTATGTTCGTTTTGAAAGGATCAAACAGCTTGGTGCTGGGGCTTCAGGTAAGATTTCTTTTTAATGAAAAAGTACACTACTTGTTAATTTTAAAAAAGCAACATATTGCAATTTCTCTTATTTTTATATTTTAATTATTTGGTCATAATTAAGGCCATTATGGTACAGTGAGATGGTTTCTGTCTTCCTCACTTGGATGTATGAATTAATTTCATTCTCTTACTATTTTATTCTCTCTCTTATTATTCTGAGAAGAACAGTATTGAGTTCAATCACTCAACTTGCAATGCCTGGAATTGGGGCATGTAGAGGAGACTTGTGTCTTGGCACGTTTCATTCATAGATATATAATTATGAATTAAAATGGCATCTCAAGATTGATCTCAGACTTATAAATATGGGCTTAAGTTCTATTTGTCTTTGTTTATGCAAAATAAAAAAAATTAAAAGTAGCATCACATTAATAAAAATTAAAATAAATAATTACAATGGTCCATGCTGAAAATATAAAAAATATTTTTTTGCAATTTGCTTTTTACTATTTATGTAAAAAATCCTATGCACAAAGTCTTTTGGAGGCTGTGTGAAGACAACAGACAATGAAACATTATCATGATCTTTAGCCTTGAATATATGTGATTAAAAATTATTTGAATCTGAGTGTGACTTAAAAAATAAAAACTTGTATGGCATACAATTGTATGTAAATAACATGTGATTGCAATTTAATGGATTATGGTTTATTATTGGTGAATAATATTTATATATGAACTTTAAAACAACATTTTTAAAAATGTGACACACTTGACTGTAAATGCAATGGATGCAGGTTTGATTCCTTTGCAGGAGATTTTTCCCTGCTCTACTACAGATAAAGTGTGCCATTGTATATTCTGGAACTTCACAAACTAAATTAAAAGTGAAGAATGAAGTGTCTTGGCACTATTTGCCTAACCTGCAATGCATTTATAAGTATTGAGCAGAAAATCTTTTTTTGCCTATATATATATATATATATATTGTGTTGTGTTGACATTTGTCTTTTCCTGTAATCATGTATTTTATCCACTTTTAGTATAGATTCCTGTCTTAGATAGATATATAGTAGATTTATGTAATTAAATATTTTAAAGTATAGATCAGAGAATGTTAATATAACAATATAAACCAAACCAGCTTCATGCTGTATCCTGCACTCACCAGGGTATGCAGAGGGAACACTAGGGTTAAGACACTCCATTCTGCACTTTCTGCCTAATTTTGGAGGCATTGGCGGAAGTCAACGCCGCCACTCAACACGCAATACGTCAACGTATATCTCGAGGCCACATCGAAGAAATTTATATTTAATTTAGATAAATATTTAATTTCCCTCGAGTGGAGATCGAACTCACAACCGTCGCGTGACAGTCACATCCTTGTGCGCCACTACGACCTCAAATCATGCTATCATGTAATATTACATAACTTCCATATATGAGTTTCCATAAAGAATATTAATGATGTACAACTTTTCATTATAATGGTTTATGTAACATAACATGCAGATAAGAAGACCTTGTCCTAAAGGCAGTCAGGTCTTATAAGGTATCAAGTTTAACACGCTGCCGTCGTGGCGTTGAAATTGAAATGTCGGACCGCGCACAGTGTTGGTTCGATTCCCTTTCGAAGAAACTGTTATAAAAAATTATAAAAATAGTTTGTTTTTCCCAAAGTAATTTCTATACAAAATGCGGTTATAAATATAATCCAAAGCTTCTCATACTTAGTGACGAATGACTTGCTTCTGTTTAATACGATTTTTTCCCTTTTTCAGGTGTCGTGTTCATCGCTATAGACAGCACAGACAACTCTAGAGTTGCTATAAAAGACATTGACCTAACGAAACAAACCAAAAAGGATCTCATACTGAACGAAATAAATGTTTTGAAAGGTTTTAATCACAAAAACCTTGTCAATTTCCTCGACGCGTTCCTTTGTTATGATCACCTCTGGGTTGCAATGGAATTGCTCGATGGAGGTTCCCTAACTGATGTAGTTACAGAAGTAGTGATGAAGGAAGGTCAAATTGCTGCAGTTTGCCGTGAAACTCTACAAGCAATCGCTTTTTTGCACTCTAAAGGCACTATACACAGAGATATCAAGTCTGATAATGTACTTCTCGGTATGGATGGAACAGTTAAAGTAACTGACTTTGGCTTTTGCGCGAATATCGTAGGAGATGAGAAACGTCAAACAATGGTAGGAACGCCATATTGGATGGCGCCTGAAGTCGTAACAAGAAAACAATACGGCAAGAAAGTTGACGTGTGGTCCCTAGGAATTATGGCAATCGAAATGATCGAAGGTGAACCACCTTATATGAAGGAAACTCCTTTAAAGGCGTTATATTTAATCGCGGCTGTAGGTCGACCTAAAGTGCCTAGATGGGAGAAATTGTCTCCAGAGTTTCAAGATTTCCTCGACAAATGTTTACAAGTCGATGCTGACCTTAGAGCCACGGCTGAAGAACTATTGGAACACCCCTTCTTGAACTGCGCAATGGAATTGAGAACTTTAACGCCACTCATAAAAGCGGCGCATAAAATTCTACACAAGAACTTTGATTGAACCCGTAATGCTAACTTTATTTTACTTATGACTTGAAACGAAAATATAAAATTGTGCCAATAAAAGAGGTCAACGAAAAAAACATTTAATGCTTTTTACGCTAGCTTAAATACTTTCCGTAAAAATGTTTCGGTTAAAGTGGCAAGTAAATAGGTTGGTTTAGTTAGGTTTATTGCTCCTCCGCAAAATAACAGGATAAAAATAAAACAAATTTACGTATATCGAAATTATACAATATTTATAATCGGACAAAAATTTGCTTTACGTAGACAGACATTGACTTTGATCGATCTACTAGTTACGTTCACCTTGCCGTTAAGCAGGAAGGAAGATGGCGGACGTCTCTAGTCGATCCCGATTCTTGCATTGTGTACCAATTTGTCAGTTATTAATAAAATAAAAGCAATAGCTTAGGTTTATTTTCGACAATTCCAATTTAATCACTAATACAAGGGGTATTTAGGATTATTTTTCTGGGTATTTTGGCAATACGCATACCATATTCGTCCTTATCAACGTTTGTTTGTAGATATTATATTATCTACTTCTGATATAGATATATCATCGCATACATCACGCGTACTTCTCTCACGTATAGGCATGTATGTACGTACAATTCAATGCCATATTGTGTAAGGTTATTAAGCTTTGTCATATAAGCTTTAAATTTATCATATTACATTAATAATTTTAACAAAAATATAAGGGTTGGTAATCTGTCCAAATAGTTTCAATAAATTACATGAGCTACATTTAGCATCGGGATCGATATGGCTTTCTTAGCGATATTTGTATAAATTCTTTGCTTTTGTTGGTTATGAAAAGAATTGGCTGAAACTGAGAACTGGCTGACTATTTGAATTAATCTTATTCACAAGATAATTGCATTTACATCCAAAGCGTAGGTTGAGTCTGTGTTGAATATCGCAGAGCACGCAAAAGTAGACCTAGATATCAAGTAATAAGATAAAAAATGTAATTCGCCTCAAAAATAGCAGCACATCAATTCATTTACAGTGATAAGAATTTATACAGATACGACGGCAGTGTATCGCTTTGAATGTATTCTAGAAGATAAGTGCAGTTTTGTTTTTTTTACGACTTTACCAAAAAACTGTACATAGACATTAATTTAAGGTAGTTTATAAAACTTACGTGGCATTTTTAATTTATAAGAAACAAAAATATTTTTATAGTTGACAAAAATACTTCCAAAATTAAATAATATTCTAGAAATGTTTTTGACAGAACAAAATATTTTTGATTTTCCACTCGTTCTCTATCCTTCTACATTCCTATTTTCGACGACTTTTAAAATGACCAAATATTTATTTCCATATTTTTTTACTCTTTTGCTTTTAGACTATAAGATATGATTAAGACTGTAATGACATTATGCTCATATTCTTTGCTATGACTACAATGTTCAATAGAAACTTTTTATAATCTTTATTCAGCTTTGTACAAATGTTGCAGATTAAATGTGTGTATTTTAGGCCCTAAATCTTAATACCTTTGTATATTTTAAATCCCGTGCAATATGTGATTTAAAAAATCGTTACAAATTTAAATTGAGCTTTTATATCAAAGAAAAGAAACTGCGGCCATCATGTTTAGTGTCTAATAATTAATATAATTTGCTTTTATTTTAATGTATTGTGTACTGTAAAGGATATACTTTTAATATTAGTATTATTTTGTATTATTTTATTTTAAGCGGAAGCCATAATTGGAAAACAAGGCCAAGTTTGTATTATGTGGTAACAATTTGACGGAATTGAATTAGAGGTGCAAATATGAATCACAAACTAATGATGTGTTCTTATTTGATTTCAAAATTGTTATTAATTTCAATATAAAGTAATGAGTAATTCTAGTGACTAGTGTATAATACCAATAGCATTGCATATAGCGATAATAACCACACTGAAATGGCCTATGTGTATTAAATTGTACACACTAAAATACTAAAACTTTTATACTATACTTCTAATAGAATTAATCTTAAGCAGGATCAGATTTACCAAATAACAATAAATATTTTTAATAATTCCGATAAAAAAGTGAAAAGATTTTACATTTTGTTTTTGAAGATAAATATTTTTTTCATTTTTAATTTCGTATTAATCACAGGGTCATCATGATTGTTTTAAATTTATTATAATGAGCTTTCCAATTTTAAATAATTTGTTAAATTTTTTAGATAGTAGTTTTGTATGTTTTTGATTAATTACATTAAAAAATTATGCATTGTGTAAAATTACGTCTAGAATTAATAATTTACAGACAATAAAAAGAGTCTGATTTCGTGTAATTGCTTTAGTGTCAGTCATAAAAACCAACCTCTACAGGAGATATTTAAGTGTCCTCCGCCAAGAGTGCCTGCTTGAATTAGTTATAATTCTATTAGGGGCCATCCACAAATTACGTCACGCGATTATCATGATTTTTGACCCTTCTTCTGACCTTGACGCAGCTGGCCAATTTTGTGGGACTACCCTACCTAGTCTGACGTCACATATTTAAGAACTCTACACTAGGGAGTTTTTAAATTACAATATAAATTTTAAAAAACTTCCCGTATAAAAATGTTTTGATTACTTATGTTCATGAAACGGCTGAAAATATTTTCTTGAATCAGGGCTAAGACCACTCATTAAGTCGCTTTTCAAAATCGGTTCATCCGTTTAGGAACTACGATGCCACAACAAAACACTGACATGTTAAATCGAGTGTTATACACTCAACTGTTTGCGGCGACAGTAAATAAATTCCAAATAATAGGACCTCATTTTTGTCTACTGTCCTGTTATTAGTTTATGGCGTTACGAGGGTGCATTTTTGTTCACACAAATGTCGTGTGTTGATACTCAGATATTATATTTTTAAATGTGATGTCACGAAAGAATCCTCCTTTCACGTGGAAAGTCGTTTGTGGATGGCCCCATTATCGCTAGTTTTAAAGCGTATTTGCCGCACAACGAAAATTGTGTTAATGTATTGAAGCTAGATTGCATAGTCGTAAGTTTATATACACCAATGACACTTTTTGAACATTTTATTACTAGAGATTTGCCTATTAAATTATTTTTGTAAATGATTTTTTGCGTTTTAATTAATTATTTTTATTACTATATGTATACTAGTTTTATATATTTAAAGATATCTTAAGAATTAAGTTCTTTTGACACAGGACAGTGACGTAATAAAACCGCATCGGACTGTAAACGCGATAGTTGTAGGTTCGATCCCTCAAGAGTGTATTATTTTCGTGCAGACGTCGAGCTCCGCCATTTAACACGCGATGTTTGGAATTCGAGCGGAAAATGAACAAGAGTGGCGAGGACAGAACAGTCCTCCCAATACTTACTCTGCTGTAGGTGAAAGACGGCTTGAAGTTATTAATAAAAAAATAATTATAAATAGGTATTGAACGATTTATTTACAATTGGCTATAGACATTAATTGTAATTAATTCCATATATCATTCAAATATCTTTTTTCTTTTTGCATATTTGATAAAATAAGTTCTGCTTGTTCTTTCGTCATTTCGCCATATTGTTCCATACATTGCACAATAATTTCTTTCACTTGTGTTGCCATTACTTTAACATCTCCACAAACATAAATATAAACTCCTTGCATAATTAAATTTGTAATTTCTTTGCCATTTTCAATAATGGCATCCTACAGTAAAATAAAAAAAAACATTTATTAGATATTTGTTAAAGTTTATATGTGTTCTAAGAAGTATTTATTGCCTATTAGTTAGATATCGAAAACTTAAACTCTTCAACATTGCTTACTTTTTATTTATCAATGAAGTATTTTTGTAACTAAACACTGTTTCCCGCAAATAGTTGCATAGGGGAACTGAGTGTTAAAAAATTACGCCTCATAGTGTTATTATGGGAATCCAACCCACACCCACCCATCACATTTACAGTCAGACATTGTGTGACTACACCTCGACAGACCTTTTATAAAATTTTTAAAAGCAATATAAACTTTGCTAAGTTTATTAAACAATAAAGTAATAGTCACCTGTACATAATGAACAGTAGTATCATCAAGTCTAGAATAAGCCAGTTTTAGATGTGTAATAACCTTTTCTGATTCAAAATATCTTAACTCCTTCTCATAAATAAAATCTAACTTAGGATCTCGACAACCATAAAATAACCATACTTGTCCAAATTCCACATCTGAGTTATTTTTCTTTAAGTATTCCCTTTCTTCTAAAAATCCTATAAAAGGTGACACCCCAGTTCCAGGACCAATAAGTATTAGATGACTTTTACAATTATCAGGCATATAAAATTCATTGATGTTTTTCCTTAAATACATAGGGATTTTATTAAATCCTTTGTCTATACTTAAATTATTCATCATTTCATCTATATTCTTTTCTAATATTAAGCTTTCTAGCCATCCAGTAGTTAAACCTTTTCTATTATGCCCAATTTCTTTGACAGAAAAACATATTTTTAATATATCATCATTAGTTTGTCTATTAACAATAGAATATGGTCTCGGCAAAAGTCTAGGTAAATGTTCCAATAAAACTTCAATAGGAGGTTTACATGATATTAATACACTAAGTAAATCCAATATACAAATGTTTTTATTTAAAATATGTGATGTGTAGACATTAGAGCCCTCCTTACTGCATAAATATTCTAAAACCTTTTTTTCATTTTCATCTTTTGTATATTTGGAAAGTGCTAAAAGAAATAGCTAAAAAAAATAATATTTATAATATGCACAAATATTCAAATAATTAAAGTCTTTTAAAGAAACTTTTAACTAATGATAATAATATAAAATTACAATAATATAAATTTAAATACCTTTTTAACAATACACCTAAGATCAACACAATTACTTAGCACATATCTTAATGTTGATTGAACGGGAACATGTGAAGGAATCTTGGCTCCTTTGAACCCATTTAAAATGAGTGTATAATTTAAATCTACAGTGTCTTTTAAATCCAAGCGATCAATTAGAAAATTCACTTCTGTTTTTGTATTGAGAGGTACAATGCCAACTATGTCACCAGGTTTAAAACAGAAATCACTACCCTGGAAATAAAAGAAAATCTAATATTTTTACCTTAAACAATATTAAGAGGCCATTGTGGTGCAGATAAACAGTGTCAAACTGTCAAGGTGGTGTGGGTTCAATCCCTATTAGGAGTATAAATTATTGTCATTCCTGTGCTCTGGTAATAAAGCAGGAGCAGAAAGGAACCAGAATTTGGTTATGTTATAAAATCTGAACTAGTAAAAACTATCAGGGAATATGCAAAATTTGGCTGGTGGTTACTTTTGCATGTTATTAGGTAAATAGGCATAGGGTGCATAAAATAGTACTTAACTTCCATTACATTATAATGCTCAATTTTTTTATATATATTTTTGGAAATAATATTAGAAATGGCATTATCCATTGCCAGACACTTAGCACGGTATTAACAAATACAAGCACCTAACATAATATAGCAAAGTTACAACAAGACATATTTATTATTAGTTTTAATTAACTAATATAAAGAACACTTGTATTTGCTCTTAATAACTTAATAAACGAAAAAAAAAGTTAATTTTCAAGTGACAGTTGATTATAAGCTCATCATAAGAACAAAAGTAAATTTAACAAAAATATGAAAACAACATTAGCAAAATATTTCTCTAATAGGAAAGTTTTACATATCTTACTTTAATATCAAAAGTTATTTCATACACTGGTTTACATTTATCATCTGTTGCAGTTAATCTTCTACATTTGTGTAACAGGGCGAAGAAAATCTCACTAGCAGCAAATGGTAATGGTGTTTTTTTTCCATTATAAGAAGCACTCTCGCACTTTACATCCTATAACGTAAAACAGGAATATAAAAAGTGTTTATTGAAGTAAAATTATTTAAAAGTTATATATTTACAATAGTATATACAATAGTATATATATAGTTTGCTTGAAAAATAAAAACACTATTAGTAGCTTTTTTATTTTTCAAGCAAGCTATACACATATATATAACATATTGAAGTAAGTTTAAACTTACTTCAATATGTTAAAGGAATATTAATACTCACGTGGGCATTAGAATATTCTATTTTAAATGCATTTTCTTTACTTGACGGTAAAGTAAATTTATCAGTTTTATTAAGAGATTCAATTAAATCTTCAAAATGTTGAGCAAGCACCATCGTTTAATTGAAGGTAAAAGATAAAGTAAACTTGTCACGATATAAATCATTTAAATATAAAAATTATTTCACAATTTATTACATATTGGCAACAGGATTCGAATGGAGTCACACAACCACAAGTCGCAAGTCAAAATCACAGACACATGGCACAAGTAGACATGGGCGTTACGTAGCGTCACTAGTTTCAGAAACTGCTAACAAGCCGAATCACGGCGTCACTAGTTTCGGGCTGTCGTCGAAACTAGCTACGCGTTATTCGAAACTACGTACATGTTACGTTGTGGTTATGTGTCTGTACACATAGCCATTATTTCACATACGTAGTTTCATGAGAGTAAGCAGTAACCACTAATCAAGTTACATCGACACTAGCACAGTTGTATCTCGCTCTATTATAGTACGTACCGCAAGACAAAAAGAGACGGGTATAGGCGAATTTGATTGAAACGCTACAAACATCGTACTTTTTTGTATTATACACCCAATAAAACGGAAAAGCGATTCTAAAATGTAAATGCAGAAGTAATTAATAAAGCAGGAATATTTTTTATGAAAAAAACATATTATTGTTAATAGCTACATTAACACTTATATAGTTGCATGTTGCTCTATTTTAGTACGTTCCGCAAGAAAAAAAGAGACGACATTAAATAATATGTATGCATTAATGCAATTTGATGGATTATTATTTTATATCGATAATTAAAACAAAACTGGCTCGACACCAGAGCGAAGAAATGAAAATATAAACGTAAATAAATATTTAATTTCCTCGAGTGTGTACATTTTAACCAATTCCGAGTTTTTTTTGTTTAGCGTGACGTAGCTTTCTTAATGTTTATTATTAAAAGAGGCCCGGTTACAATGGCTTGCAACGTTCACTTCACACTTGTATATCTTAAGCACATTGGGATTTTTTATTCGATCTACTAAGACTTTTAAGAATTCCAGTTCAGTTATTATTTTATTTAATTCATTAATTAAGAGTCAATTAGAATATTGTTCAACTGTCTGGAATCCATATTATAAAACACATAAAAACTGATTAGAACGAATTCAAAAAAGTTTTTAAAAATGTTATCTTCCAGAGATCACGAAGTACGATGACTTATTAAAATATTATAATATGTTAAAATATCCCATCGCAGAAATATTGCCGATCTTTGCTTTTTACACTAATTAGTGTCTTGATTGTTCAAAGATTTTAGGTGAATTTAATATTTATACCCTTTTTTAAAATTATTACCCTTAGGTTGAATGCAAGATCATGTACCCAAAATTTCAAAACGAGGTTCGCTACAAATAATCCACCACTTAATAGAACTTTGAATGTTGATAATAAATTAGCGCAAAAATCTGAATTTGATGTTTTTAATAATTCCTTACGTTTGTATAAAGCTCAACAGAAAAAATATTTTATATACCTAATAAAGAATCCATAACTGAGCTTACAATTTTTATAACTTATTTAAGATCTTAATGTTGGTTTTGTATTTTATTATTATTATTTTGTTTTAAGTTTAGCTATATAGCAGTAGTGCAGAATGCTAAAATTAATTACTTTTTTAATGTTTTTAATTTTAAGTCTTTTAAATTTTTATTGTATACTTTATTTAATTATGCAAACAAAAATTCTGAAATGGTCAGCGCCTAAAGGCTTTATTTATTCATTTATTTATTATTTATTTATATTAGTAGTAAGATTTTAACATTTAATTTTAATTTAAGTACTAGTTATCCATTTATAACTGTGTTTATGTTACAAGTTTAAAAGCCTGTTTTTGTAGTATGTAACGTTGGCTTTCTAATAAATAAATTAATTAATCTATTGTGCCCTGTGCTAACTTTCAATTTTAAAAAATAAAATAAATAAATCAGCTTCACGCTATTTCCCACACCTAGCAGGGTAGGCAGAGGTAGTACCTAGTGTAACACTTTCTGCCGAATTCTGGATACATTGCGTGTTGAGTGGCAGAAATCAACTCCGCGCTTTACCTCGACACCAGAGCGAAGAAATGAAAATATTAATTTAAATAAATATTTCATCTCCTCGAGTGGGGATCGAACCTCTAACCAGCTGGTTTTTACCTCAAGTTTGGTCTCAAGTTTCATCCAATTTTAAACCCTATTGTTTTGCTATTACGTGTCAGTTTCGCGTTTATGTTTTTTTTGTATTTTTAAATTCCTTTTTACATTCTGTAAGTGTAAAATTATTTGCTCTTCTTAAATGTATTTTGTGTGTTAATCTTTTTTAATTAATAAATAATCACATTTTAGTAGCAAGATATTGTAATTTAACCTAAAACGTTTTCGTAATTATAACTATAAAAGTAATCGTATTGCCCATGTCTAGGCACTAGTGATGTGACATTTGACAGTAACGTTAAACATCGATATGACATTAGATAAATGAACTGTTTAGAACATATATTTTTTTATTATAAACGATGGGACTGACATTTTTGTGTTGTATTTACTTAAAAACTCTCAAAAAAAATGTATTATTATTATTTTAGATTCATGCGGTACTGTAACCCTCATATAGTAAGGTAGACATTGTATTAAGACACTCTGTTCCCTACTTTTGAAACTTTGCGTGTTAAGTGGCGGAATTCAATGCCGCGCGTTGTTTTGTTTACCAGACCGAGGAAATGAAAAATAATTTATTCTTCCGAGTGAGCATCAGCCCCACAACTGTCGCGTTTACAGTCACATGCTATGCCACTGCGCCACCATGCCTTATTCGAAGTAAAACTATTAATCAAGGAACAAATGCTACTAATTAAAACATTATATAAACTATTAAGCAAATTGGAGCATCTTTTAATACAAAACATATAAGTAATTGCCATTGAAAAAAAGGACATTAAATTATTCATGTAAGTGTTTTTTCATAATTAAGTTTTTTGATTATATCTCGCGTCTATATTTCATAACGGCAGTGACGGACTAAGGGGGGGCGGGGCGGTCCGCCCCGGGAGTACAAGTTGCATTTAGAAACCACCATCCGCTGCTAATATTGAACGCAACAACGTGTTAAGTACGAACACTGTTTAAAACGCTAGTAGGCAAACAGAAACTTCGTTTTGCAACGTGGAATATTGGCTCTCTAACCGGACGATGCAGAGAACTCGCAGGTGTACTTATAAGAATTCGGGTCTACTGTGCTTTCCTCCAGGAAGCTTGCTGGAAGAGCAATAAGTCCCGCAATAACGGACAGGGTTACCGGCATATAAACACCGGGTCACCCTCAGGTAAAAACGATGTGGCATTAGTTCTTTCTGAAGAGCTTCAGAACTGGCTTCTTGAAGCTGATTGTATAAGGGTGCTGATTGAAGGCGCCACAGGCCGGCTGTAGCGTGTCCAAAAAAGAGTCATTCTGAAAGCAGAATGAAGACGTTTTACTTGCTATACCGTCTACCGAAATGGATATTTTTGTTGGGGAAGACTTGAACGGTCACGGGCAGTAAGGATGCTGAGCCGTATGAACGTGTTCACGGGGGTTTTAGATACGGTCTTCGTAATACAGAGGGAGAAAATATTCTGAAAACCTATATTGCGTCTGATCTGGCCGTCGCGAATACGTTCTTCCAAAAGAGCACTCAGCACATTGGGCCCCACTAACTCAAATTGACTACTTATTGACCAGACGGTGTCATATGGTCAGAGTGACTAACTGTAAAGTAATTCCAGGCGAAAGCCTGACGGCCCAATATCGTCTTCTTCTAGACTTTAACGTCACCCCGAAGAAAAAAGTAGCCCAGAAACGTAAGCCTCGGATCAAGTGGTGGTAGCTGAATGGACCGACGCAGACTGATTTCCTAGCAGTGGTGGATGTACAGCGTAACACGGTATGACCGCAATCGTAACACATTCATTCGAGGTAGTCTTGGAGTCCGTGACGTAGCGGATAAACTCCAAGAGCATCGCCTAAGGTGGTTTGGCCACGTTACACGGATGCAAGTGCCATGCTATATCAGCCCCTGGAGTGAGACCTATCGACGCCGAAAGAAGCGCTGGTTGGATGTTGTTGGACCAAACCCTTTACGTAGGCTTTACTCTTGCCAGACGTCCTAAAGATTGCTTAAAATTGGGACAAAATACGCTATACTTCTACTTCTTCTTGGCATTAATCCCGGCTATTGCCAGGGTCTACCTTCCTACTCAACCCACTCCACTTTCCACGGTCTTTTGCATCCTCGGTAGATAAATAATCATAATAAATTTCCATACGGTGCCAATCCAAAATACCTAATGATACCGAAATCGAGGGATACAGTTTAGCCGTGTAGTCTCGAACCTTTTCTCTACACCTAAAAATACATTACAATAAACAAGAACAGTGACCCATCAGGCGCGATGTCCAAATTGTTTGAGAGATTTCTTTTACTTCTCACCCAGGTGGTCCTCAAACCGCACCTCGGACAATTTGGATTCACCGCTCAGGTCACTCTACCACTCTGCAGATAGCGAGGGTGGTTCATTTAGCCTCAGCAGCCACAAACCGTAAAAATAATGCAGTAGTTGTCTTCTTGGACGTGAACAAGGCGTTCGACGGCGTCTGGCACACGGGACTATCGTGTAAGGAGATCCGTCATAACAATAAGTTTAAGTAGGTCAAGTCACATGGACGTATTGTGTATGTGGTAGCGGATTTTATTACTAGAAATAAAATTCAATTAGTCGTAAATAAAGTTATATTTTTAAAATGCCGCTACTTCTCTTCCACTGTAATTAAAAAAAAACATGTAAATAAATATGAAAATAAAATAAAATCTTAACCAGACCAAAAAACTTACACTCGATTGGGACTCCCAGATCTCCAGTAAATCCTTGCATACATTCCGGACATATTGTCGTTTCACAAGGATTTGGAGTAGTCGTTGGGAAGGCAGGAGTAAGCTCAACTGGCGGTGGCTAAAATTGTATTTAATATAGGTACCTAATACTATAATGAATATAATTTATTCCATAACAATTTCAATCATATTGTGGATTGCGGTATATACCTCTAATCTGTATAAATATGATAGTTTGCATGGATCCCAAGTTGTGCACAATGTAGCATTATGTAATAGATCCTTTCTGGGTTCGTCACCAAAGTAATCAAATGATATAACGATATTGTAATCAATTGCACACTTTTCTAAAAACTCATCGACTGAAATCTAAAAATATTAATTCAAATCACGAGCAATCGCTAGCTCAACGTTCTTGGAAAAAGTATCTTTATAATGAAATTATTAAATCATGTACTTGTTACCTTAGTTTTATTACCACAATCTAAGGTACCATTCTGAAAATAATTATTTTCTCTTTCACCATTACCAAGACAAAACATCCAACCTTCATGAAATGAATACTCTATGGGCGCAACTTCAGCTTCAATGCATGGGTCTATTGGGACAGGAATCGAGGATTTTCCAAAAGTACATTTTCTTTCGTGCATATTGGCTTGCACTCTGTACGCATCAAGATCAGGTTCGGAGCCCTCTGGACATGTATAATAATTACCTAAGGAAACAGAACTTAACTTATTGTAACATATATTTATTTATTGTACGTTTAAATTTTGAAAACTGAATTTACCATTTTGTATAATGTAGATCGTTTTATGTTGCGCGCTGATAACAGTTCTAACCGTCAATCCGTTACCACCACTTTTGATATTCTCCATAAGGACTTCTTGTGCAGCGCGTTGCTCCCTTGACCACTTCGCTGCTTCTTCGGCTAATATTTGACGACTAACTTTACCTTCAGATTGAGTTGACTATAATAAAAGAAACTTATTTACTTACTTTTTTTTTTTAATAACTTAATATTTTGGTACTCAATATAATAAACCTTAAATCTCCTGATTACCTGAGGAGGGCTTTCCATAATAACATGTGGTCGACCGAGTGTATGTTGCCAAATTAATTGTGCAGCAACTTTATGTTTTGTACTATGATGTAAAGGCTGTATTTGCAATATTCCATACCAAGCTAACTCTCGATAGACGCTGTCGGGTAGATATCCCGTCTGAAAAGTTTTTTATAATTTTAATTATAAAAAAATAATTAATTAATATTTTAAATAGATTTACAGGTACAGTACCTGTAGCTTTGGTACTTACCGGCATAAAATCCATATGCCACTGTAAAAATTAAAGTAATAATAAATATTTGAAAAATATATATATATATATCCTCCATTACTATAGTTAAGGTATAAAATTAATTAATTTACCTCTTCTTCGCTTGGTTCTGTTGTACCGAAATCTACAATTTATTTAAAAAATATATTTGAAAAATCAAATCAATATTGATATAAATGTTGTATAAATTTATAATAGACTTATACAGTTATACATACCGTCATCTTCATCAGAATTTATTGAAACAATCTAAAATAAAAATATTTTTTACGTTATTCTATTTTTGGAATTTAAATGTCTTAATAATTTCTAAAACAAACTAAACTAAAACAAACCTGCTTTATTAGTATTAACAAGCATGTATATTTTTGGATAGTTTTTACAGCTGTCGACATAGTTACAGCAATGCGGAATTCATAAAATTTTCACTTTAAAGGAGAATGAAAATATTTAAATTCTTACATGTAATTTTTATGCCTCAATTAAGAAATATTTTCATATTTATTACATCTATTAAACAATTTATAACCAATCAGATTTAACAATCTTTAGTTGGCACTATATGACTGCCTCAACTTTAAACACTTCTTTCTGCGGTACAAGAGTGTTAATTTACTACTTAAATTTTTTTAAAAGTTACTTGTAAGCTTTTGGTGGACAGCTTTTTTTAATCTGGCTGGACGATTACGGTAGACGACTATTGTCAGCAATTGCAAACCATGATCGAAAAGCTGATCGGAAAGCAAGATACAGACGGCTACCAAATTAGGAGAGTTTCAATTGGAATGTGTTCAATTGGACAGATTAGCATTTTTTTCGAAATTCGAAACTTTTTACAAAGACTCAACTCCGATGGGACAGTCCAAATCGCCTTCAAAGATTTTATTGATTCCCGTCCGAATGGTTTTTTAATAAATGGGTCTATGAATTACCTATAAGATGGCAAAAATGCATAGGTAACAATGGTTCATACTTTGATATTAATAAATATTTATAATTTTATTATATTAAAAGATATTCGACTTATTGTTCCTTCCATACCAAACCCCATTTTCATATGTACCTAATATATTCTCCACTATTCATATATACACAAAATTTCATGCATCAGTGCAGCGGTATTAGTCAATGCCCTGCTGTATGTACTTTATGATCTGTACTGATATGCTAAAAAGGGTCGACTCTAATTTATTATAAGTTTTTAGAAAAATGTTAATGTCAATCAGTATTTATCAGATTTTATCTGTGTTTACGAATTACAAATTTTACAAAGGAGTGCCGAAATTTCGTGTTTTTATGAATAAAATGAATTATTAATTTATTATATGGACTAATTTCATTATTACAATGAATACTCTTGACAAACAATTGGCAGAGCTGCGTATCTACGCAAATGAATTAGATGCTAAATTACAAGATGATATAAATGCAGCAAAGTTAAAACCATCGATTCCTCCTAAAAAAAACAAAGCACCATTACCTCAAATACCACAAAGTTTTACAGTAAAGTCTGCGTGTGAGCCTTCTTACTCTTCTCGATTAGAATATGGAAGTCGAACTAGTTCTACCTACTCTAATTTAGTGCCAGTGAAGAGTTGTATTGTAAGAAATTCCGCTAGAATTAGAAGCGGTGATGTACTATTATATAGTAACGTGTTGCCTCCGGGAGGTACTAATCATGTTTACTCAAACATCCCTATGCAACGTAACATTGAAGGGTTTTATGACAGAGATGCTCAGTCAGAAGTATCAAGAATAAGTGATGTAGGTGGTCAGTCAACCTACAGTGAATTGCGTCGCCCAGGTTCAGCTTATCCACCTTCTTCAGCTTCAGTAAATGCCCAAGACTTTTCCACCTATGGTGGTTCACAGACTTCTTCAACTTATGAATCTTTATATGAACCTATTAATCCGAGACCATGTAGTCAGTTGTCTGGCACATCTCTTTATGGTGGTTATGTAGGAACAACAGTGGCAGAGCCTATACCTGAGCCTGATGAAGCTTTATACTGTGGAAATTGTTACCGATGTGGTGAAAAAATTATGGGAGAAACAACTGGTTGTACTGCGATGGAAAGAATATATCATATAAAATGCTTTTGCTGTCATCAGTGTGGAATTAATCTACAGGTATGTGTATATTCTAATATTATAGTTTCTCTTATATATTAATCTCTTTAATAGTGCTCTTGTAAAAAATTAAAACAAACTCTTTCAAACATAAGTATATTTCCTTAGTTGTTTGATATAAATTTATAAATAACTAATAGATATATCAATATTAAAATGACATAAAACATCTACCATCTACCTATTGATGTTATGTTACACCATTTATTTTAATGAGGCCATTGTGGCGCAGGGGCACAAGAGTGACTGTAACATGACATGACACAAAAAGAAATCAAATTTCCTTCTTTCACTTACATAGTAAGAAAAATTTAAACATAGATTAAATAACTTTTATAACAGTAAATGTGATAGTTGTGGATCTTCTTTCAGCAGAATAAATTATTTTAATTATATTGTTCTAAAAGAACAAATGTGACATTTGAAACATTTGAAAATATAGTCCTAGAACTATCTAGCACTATATTTTTGTAACTATGACTAGCAAGTAAATTTTAATTTTATAGCATATTAAATTATTAAACTTCACTTAATTAAAAAAGCTAACTAGCTACTTAAAAAAAGTCAAGCTTCTGTATCCCGCACACAGCAGGGTAGGTAGAAGGACCCTAGTGCTAACACTCCATCCCCCACTTTCAAAATCATTAATTCTAATTTTGAGTTTGAGGCCTATGCAGCTGTAAATCCAATGGTTATGTGTTGATTTGCGCCATTCAACACACAATGCCTCGAAAATTTTGTGGAAAGTGGAGAACATAAAAAACTGTCAACATACGATAAATAAAATAATTTTAGGGCAGGCCTTTCTACGCTGTACAGAGCAAAGCCCTATGTGAAAGGGATTATTTGGAAACATTGGAGAAATGCTGTGTTTGCGGAGATCCCATATTGGATCGCATTTTGAGAGCAACAGGCAAACCGTACCACCCACGGTGCTTTACTTGCGTTGTATGTCAAAAGAGTTTAGACGGTATACCATTCACAGTGGATGCAGTCAATAGAATACATTGTATTGAGGACTTTCATAAAAGGTATGATTATGTCTTTTACAAGAATTTTAATTTTAAGTATTATTTTTAAGTTTAAGTAATTTATTTTGCATGAATAATGTACATGTGAAAGGGCCTCTCACAAAGACAGTTCAGTTCAATATTAAAGTTACAAGTTATATTGACTATACTGACAAAATTATTGAGACTTAGTTTTGGGATCTAACTTAATTCAGTTGTGATATAACTTAATAATTAATGTTACTTCCTCAAAAAATTTACTATCAAACACAAAGTTTTTTTAAATATGAAACTGAACGGTGCAATTGAAAATTCTTTCTTTTTTATTTGAGACTTTTGCTTTCAACCAAGCAAGCTCATAAGCTTAATAATATTAATGTAGGTATAGCTCATATAAACTATTTACAAATTGCAGATATGCCCCCCGATGTGCGCGCTGTCGTGAACCAATAATACCTGAGGGTGGTAATGAAGAGACGGTCCGAATAGTTGCTTTGGACAAGAGTTTTCATATTTCATGCTATTCTTGTGAGGATTGCGGCGCGTCGCTTTGCTCAAGGTTGGTATTTTTAGCTTCACGCTGTATCGCGCACACAGCAGGTTAGGCAGAGGAAACCTGGGAACCTAATGTTAGACACTGTTCTCATTACGGCACTTTGTTTCCCACTTTTCGCCAAATTCTCGAGGTACTGGGTGTTGAGTGGCGGAACTCAATGCTTCGCTTTGCCTAACGAGTGGGAATCGAAACCACAACCGTCGATATTATATCATAACAATTAGTATATTAGATCTCAGTTTTTCTTAATTGAAAACATCTACATATCGTGCCCCTGCGCCACGACTGGCCTCTTACTTTTATAAGAGCATGCAATATATATATGTTGGATCCAATATGGCACTGCTAAATATGGAACTAAAATGTGCTATAATAGCTTCGTTATTTCTTTTGAGGTACGAATTACGAAACCCCGAATTTGTTTTATTATTTTTCAGGGAGGAAGGGCGTGGCTGTTATCCCCTCGATGGACATTTATACTGTAGAGAGTGCAACGCCACCCGTATACAGGATTTATCAAGGAATATTAATTAGGAGGATCTATCTTTGACTAACTCTACTATGACAACCAATAATTGTCTTGAATAAAAATACACTTTAGTGGAAAAAATAATATTTTTCATGATAATATAATATTGAAGTCAGTTATTCATTTCTTAATTTAAACAAAATATGGTTATGTTACTATATGTATATATACAGAATATATATTGGGGTTATTCTTTTTGGATAGCATTTTTGTGATTTATTTTATCTCATACATAAATTTTTCTTTTAGGATTTTTTTCTTTTTTTGTAAAAAAACACTGCCATTACTAGGGTAAGTTTATAGTATCCCAAATCTGCCCAAGAAAATCAAAAAGAGATAGGGGAATTCCCCTTTCTGTTTTTATGTAAACTGCCATTGATAATGTAAGGTTATGCTTATAATATTTTTTACTTTCCTTTTTTTCATGTTATTTTGAATATTTAATATATGTAAGTATAATGTATGAATGTAGTTGCAAATTCAAATTTCGATAGCTCCAACAATTATTAATTCAGTGGAGCTGTAAGAAATAGTATTAAAGTCTTCTTAGTAAAATACATTGAATTGTAGGCAAATGGAAATATTTATTCATAATTAAAATTTAACATGAGTTAATAAATACTTGAAAATAAAGGTAATAGTACATTCACTGCCATAAATATTTATACATTTCTTACCATTTATTTGCAATGATATGCATTTCCTACCTATCCACCTATTTCTTAGGGAAAACGAGCGATAAGTAAATTTTAATTAGTTATTTTAATATAAATTATTTTGTACTTTTTATTAAATACTTTGGATTTTAGGTTTTTGGTTACTATTGACCTTTTTTTAATGGTTCTACCGTAACTATAAAATGTCTATTTATCGTTTACTCACAAGTAATGATTATTCACATATTATTATTATTTTATTATTTTTTAATACTTGTACTATTTGTATGTTATTATCTTATTTTATAGCTATATTTCTATAACTAGATACTTATAATGTACACATTTTAAAGGATTATTATTTACATTCTTGGTGAAAAGTGATCTAACTCAAAAAACTACAATATGTGGATAATATTTTTTTAAATTCACTTCCTTCATGACAAAGTGCGGCGTTGAGTTACGCTATTCATCACAATGTTTCGGATTCAGGTGTAAAAAGGAGAACGGATTGTTTCTTGGCTTACCCTGCTCGTATGTTGAGTTATGTCACTTTCTTTCTAAGGCGACAATAATATCACATATTATTGTCGTAGGAACTTTATGAGATAAGATGTAATATATACAGTAGTCATTAATATAATTAATTAACATTCCTCACTGCATTTACATATAAATAACGTTATATAAGGCTGTGTGTATTAACCATTTTATACATATTGAGTTCACAGTATTAAACATTCAAAGGATTTTTTAATGTGATTTTTTACAATTTTATTATTAAATAGTTTACCATATTATTTTTAATTCTTTCCTTAATATTATTAATAAAAGGTGCCATTTTTTGTATATATTTGGATTTGGTTGTGTGTTGGGTTGTAAGATTCGTTTGTACGTTTTGTACTTAACTATTAATGTTAATGTATAGTGTTTATTTGTATTTTGATTAGGTTCTAAAGTTAGTTTTTATAAGTTGTTGTATTAGTTGTTCTTAAAAATACTTATTTTTAGTATAGATTCTATACTACTATAATAATAGAATATGCTATATATATTTACTATATGTATAAGTTTTTAATCAGTAATCACAATTATATAAAAATAGCATCAGAAAAAAAAATTGAATTAAATTTATCGGGGAGTTTTTTATATAAATGTTAGAGGTTTTTTTTGGCATTTTAATATTTTTTTATTTTTAATCACCTTGAACACTGAATTAGATGACAATAGTTCTTCAAAATTATACAAATCAAAATCGTTAATATCGATTTGAGAGAAACTGGTGATTTAAAATTGCGTTATTTTTTTGTTATATATTATTTTGCTGATGCTATTTTTTGCTGTAAAGCTTACTACGTGAGAAATGAGAAACTGTGTGTTATCGTAATTACATTTATTTGTATGTATTGGTAAGTTCAGTTTACCGTACCGTAGCGTAGATACATTTTTTTAGGATTTTCCATTCAATATGTTTGAATTATATTGCCTATATAATACAACAAACTTTGTCCATTTTTACACATGAGTAAAAGAAATAATATGGTACAATTAGAAATGTTCAAATCAAGTCAATTTTATCATCACAAAAGTAAACGGCTCAAAATATGGAGTGTGTCGTGATGTACCCACCTAAAGTAGAAAATATTAATATATTTAGAGTACAAATATATATTCATGCAATTATATATTCATATTAATGGACTAGATGGCAAGTAAAGCAACGGCCCCATGGCCTTTACACCACTAAATCCAGCCCTAACTATTAATACATTGAAGATGGTTAATTCCTGGAATTTCGTTTTTCTGATACACTATGTACAGGTCTATACTTTTACAATCAGTTATATAATGTTATTTAAAAACTTGGAATTTTCTTCAAATTCTACACATTGCTTCTTATGATTTCAAATAATATATATTTTCATCCGTCTTCATGTATATGTACACTCATATAAATATGTAATAGGTGCATCTATAATTGACATTATAAGAAACCGTAGAATTATACTTGTAGATACTTCAGCATTTATAGATAAAGTAGTAGTTGTACTAAGTAGAAATGTAGCTCGTAGTGTAGAAAGTTAGATTTCACTTTTTACGCTTATTTTGTTTAGTGATAAAAATTTACAAATTATGAGATTATGCCATTTTTACTTTTAATATTGTAGTAAACATTGTAGATACTAAATACGAATATTCTTACAGCATGAATTGTGTTTTATTTATCTATTCCAATATTATAAATTGGAAGAAGTTATTTGAATACGCTAATATCAGATACTGGTTCAAATTGTAAACAATGTGTGTTGCATAGATTAGATAGTCCATTTACAGAGCAAGTCCTAGCCTAGAACAAATGACGTTACACCGACACCACTATATGAACATACACACAAATGCAAAACTCAGCTTAGACCTTATGGACGGTACAGGAATGTGGATACTTTAAATACTTGTCATATCTTGTGCTTAACGTTAATCGTTTTGGTATAACCCGCTGTACCTACGGTCAGAGTGACATTGAGCATGTGATATGACAAAACTAAGTCTTTTTTTTATATAGAACCACCATGACCTGAATAAGTAGACAAAAACATTAAAATATTGTAATTTACAACACCGAGGCAAATACTGATTGAAACGAACATAAAACCTTTGTTAGTAGTTAGTCGGTTTTTTGTTTTGTAAAAATTAATTTTTTTATGCCAGTTAAAAACACCTTTCTGTCTTATCATAGTCCTTAATTTTCTAGAATAAAATTAGATAAAACTTTATATATCTGTATTTCATAAAAGATAATATTCTAAATTTTCAAGATTCTTTGTAGATATTAAAATGTGACTTACGTGGTTTTGAATGGGGGGGGGGACTGTAAAAAATACCTCACATGATTAATGGATATATCATGGATCAGGATATATAACGAATAATAGTCTTATAAACTTTGCCATGACAAATCTTAAAGCATTTTTCTTCGTCTTTCATTTGTTCATTCAGAGGTGAAACTGCTGACGCCCATTTTGCTAATTATTGAACATGAATGAAGTGCTACAAATACATTTTATAGTTCTTAAAATTCTTAGAAAAATAATAACGCTTCCAAACAAAGGATAATCTGCTAATAATTGACACTATCACAGAGATAATATTAAATAGTATTTCAGTAATATAAACAACAAATAACTCATAAATGTTTATTTTAATTCTGCATACTAACATATACAACACATTGTATACAAGCGCTCGACTCGCAGTCGCTTATCCTAAACTTACTTTACAAGAAGACTTTGGCTCCTTCCGCAGAACATTCATTAGCACTTCATCTAACTTGTCACATTTTGCAATATAAATATCGAAATGCTATTTGACGACTTTTAGAGAAATTCAAAGTTTATTTATTACATATGTTAATATAAAAAAATATAGGGAAAAACCAACATGTACATATTCTATCAATATATAGAGAAGAAAACATAAAAATAGTAATAAATTCATGAAATATACAAATTTTTATGAATATTAAAGAATAATACATGACAAAATTGACATTTTATATACAATATAAGTTTGGAAAATTTAGAACAAAAATTTAACACAAGACCAATTTAATTCATATAAAAAATTGTCACCTATATCAAATAAAATATAATTAAGACATTTCACTGGCTAATAACTAATAATCAAATTTCTCTAACAAGTCATGTACTGAAATAATAAAATAAAAATACTCTCCTCCTGCACGTAAGTCTGATCTTTACACAAAGAGATTTGACTGAAAAAAAAATCCAAATATAAGTTCAAATATTTTTTTTATAAAACTTGCGGGAAATTTTCGATGTGACAAACGTCAAATACAAACTGATAGAACCCAAATATCAAAACTCTTTATGCAACAATCAAACAATCAAAGAAAACGATATAAATTAAATATCTTTGCAAAAATCGCTTAAAAATCACTTACAAATGACAATTTAAAATCCGAGGTGAAAGTGAAGTGTGGTACTCTTATAGAGATTCAAATTATTCATAACCAGTCTATTAGTTACTATTCACTGCCCATTTACTATTTACATTCGCTTGGCGTTTGGGCCAGTTTAAACTAGAAATTACTAAATTATACACTAATTTATTATTACAATATAAAGGAGTTGCGAAACAAATAATAATATAACAAGCTAATTTTGTAAAGTACTTAATTATTCTAAAATCATTGAACACGTTTTAAACTTAGGTATTTCATAAGAATGGCATATTTTAGAATAAACCTTTTTTTATGTACAAGTAAAATAAAAAGAAAAACTCCTTTACACAGTAATCTAGATACATATCTAATACTCTCAAAAAGACAATGAACCAAAGGCACCCATTAAGTGTACTTGTGTAATTAATTATTTGTTAAGATTGAATAGTGACGCCCATTATAAATTTGCAAGAACAAATTTCGTATACAACTGAATATCTCGTTCTATTACTTTAAGAACTCTACATACTATAATATTACATTACTGTTAATTGCATTTATTTTTAAGACATAAAATAATGAAGTATAGGTATAAGCTACAAGTTTCGAAATAACCTATAAAGCTTAATTGTTACAAAAAGTAATTATACCATATCTAATAAAATTTCTGTTGTAGTATACAATGTGACATAAGCAAATATAAGAATTTTATAGTATTTTGTTGCTGCTGTTATAATTATATGTTATTCAGCAAATAAAATTAACAATTAATTAAAATTAATAAATAAACAATATTTAAATCAATTTGTGATGTATATATTTAAAGTGCATTCTGCATATATTCAAAATCCGAAATTTAATTGAGTTTAAGATATTTAACAAAAAAGGTCCTACAAAATTTGAACTGCAAGGAATGTTGGGGTTCACTACACATATGTACATATTAAATGTTCATTTTAATATTATACAAGTTATACAAAACATTAACTGTTATACAACTGGGCTCTCGCCAAGTATACATTACAATCATTTAATTACTGCTTTCCATACAAATAATAAAAAAGTGGCATATGTTTTTTATTACTTTCCCATTATTTGAAAGAACGTCAAATTCTGTATGTATCTATATACAATGTTATTTTTATAAATATTAATAATTGTACAACATACATTTGGCTAGAGCATATATCTTAATAATAATAATAAAGCTTCTGGACCTTTGTTATACAAGTCCCATAACTTACTATATGAATAACTTATGAAAAATTAAATCATAACTCAATTAGTAATCTTGTGTTGCCAGTTATTTTATTTACATAGAGAGGACGCGGATATATATAAAAAAAATACTTATTTAAGTGTGAAGTTTAATTTATAATAACCGCAACATTCGAAAAACCGAAACATCAAACACCAATGAAAACAAATTGTTTATATAATTTGAGATCTGAAATATAATAAATGAAAGCTCTTATAATTAGCCTAACTTCTAAATAATGCATTAAAATCATTTTCAATTTGGTTGTACTGACATTTATGTACGGAAAGCTTAAGTTTAAAAATTAAATTAAATCAGCTGAACACCGCACACAGGCTGGGCAGACACTCCGTTCCCCACTTTCTGTCTAATTTTGGAGGCGTTGCGTGTTGAGTAGCAGAACTTAACGCCGCGCTTTGCCGCGACACGAGAGCGCCGAAATATAAACGTAAACAAATATTTCACGGAAGTAACATTCAGAAAGTGTGAGTGAAAGTGGGTTTCGATCCCTACGCGATTAGTCAAGTCGTCGCGATACAATCACAACCTTGTGCCACTGCGCCATAACGGCCTCAAATTAAGTTGAAACTGTAGTTTTATAACAAAAACTGTGATACTATTAATATTATGAAAGAAAAGCCCCATCCATGCTAAGTACAGCGAAACTACTGTCAAGACATTCCAGTTTCTGCTTTCCATTCAAATTTAAAGAGCCAGAGTGAGGGATGAACATGATCAATTGCCTCAAGTGGGATCGAATCCGCAACCATCGCGTTGACGTTCAACACTGACCCACTGTGCTACAATGGCTTCAAAATATTGAAATGTGTATTAAAATCGATTGAATAAAGACAAATATTTTATTACTAAATGTTTGACCTCAATGGACATTCAAATTAAATTAATTGTTAAATTCAGATATTTTGCATTTAAAAATTATATTTGGCTCTGTTTCTTATGACAATCAGTTGTCAGAGACAATCTTCATTTTCATAATAATAATTATTATGCTGGTAAATATTTTACAAACTCAATTTAAGCAGTGGTATAAAAGCAAACATATTGTATTAAAAGAAAGTTATATACTTTAATAACCCCTCAATAAGGTATCAACATACTTTTATCATATAACAAGAAAAAACATTTTGACCAATTACTTTTATCCAGACACTATTATTCAATTTGAGCAGAAACACTAAAATTTAAATTTAAGCGTCAAAAATCCATACACAAAAACAAATCACTTCTGTTTTTATTCCTTCACAAATAATATTCACATATATAATTTATCTCATCATACTCTTCCTTCGTTCACTTCTCTCAGCACTAGGTTCCCACTCAGCATCGTCAGGGTCGTCTCCATCAAAGACCAGAGGTGACATTGGTGACAGGGAGCTGGACTCGCACTCATCTAACTTGGGCGTCTCCGGCGTTGACGGACGGTAGCCCTCTGGCATGTTCCTCAGCATTTCTATATACTGGTCCTCTTGTAAGGGGAATTGTCGGGGCGAGTATGGTCGCACTGTCTGAAATTATAGAATGTTATGATATTTGTTTGTTAGTAGATTTTACGAGGCCGGCCGTTGCGCAGAGGTACAATATGTAACTGTAAACGCGAGTGGTTCTGAGTTCGCGATTCCCACTCGAGGAAATGAAATATTTATTTAAATTTATATTTTCATGTGGAAACTGCTACACAAAAAATATTCTTATGAAAAATGTCCCATTTGACAAGAGTGAAAGCTATTTATTAAATAAATATTTTAATTGTTAATATATTTAATTAATTTTTATATTGAAAGAAATGCGTGTTCAAGATTCGTTTTCTCAAAATATTGAATATTGTCTTTTTATTTCTCTTGCATTGAAAATTTATAAAAACTAAAATAATTTACTTTATTTTTTTGTTTTATGAAAGTCTAGGTACTATTAGGTAATTATATTTGTTATTTATTTGTTTTAAGATAAAATAAATTAAAAAATAAATATTGTAAAGTATATTTGAATTGTATATGTTTCTAAATATTATCTTCTTCCTAGTGCACAATTAACAATATGAAAAAAATAATTAAAGCTTGCCTCATGCATATTGGGCGAAGGTTGCCTCTGGAACTGCACTTGAGGCTGCACTTGCATTTGAGGTTGCACTTGCACTTGAGGTTTCAACTGCGGTAGTGGTTCCACATCATTGTTCTCTTCAATATGGTTTCTTCGGGAACGTTGCTTCCTCATGTACCTATTTCTTTCTCTGGTTTCGGCGCGTGTGTGTCTCGCTTGTACTGCAGCTTCTGATATGTCCTCATCCTGAAAATAGATTTTATAAAAAATATTCTGATCCTTATTTTATTCACCCAGAGTACAATTGTGATGCATGCGATACAGCAACAAGCTAACAAAAGAAATAAAAAGATTGTGTATTTCTTAAAAAAAAGCATTAGTTATTTTTATTTCTTGCAAGAATTATTTATTTTCAAGAAGAATTATTTTCAATTTCTGGCTCTGGCAACAAGATTAAGCACAGCGTTCAGTCACCACTCAACATGCCTTGTCTCGAAAGTGGACCAAGCAGTGCATGAAGAATAATGTTTTAACACTAGGTTCCCTGTGTCTACCCTGGTATAAGCGGGATACAGCGTCAACCTATTATGCTTTATTTATAAAAAAACTCACATCACTATCTATGGACATGCGGTAAGACTTCATAACGCCGTTGTTGAGCGGCGTTTCCGGTATTTCCATAACTCGCCATCTGTAAATAACAATAATTTTATTATGAAAAAGATCATTATTATATTAAACATGCCTACTTGTTATAAATCTAAGTCGTTAATTCTATTATGTATAATTTTCATCTGATACTATTAATCTAGTTCAAATAAATGGATAAAATAAGGTGTCTTGAACTATTTTCCTTTCCCTCTTCCTATAATTATCATGCATTAAACAAGAGCACGTTAAATATAAAAATTAAAAACTAACGTAGTGGTGGCATCTAAACAGCATCTTACTGTAATGCAATGGTCGTGGGTTCGAGCCCAATACATTATATTCATTTCCCCACTCAGGCGAGACACGGCGAAAAGCATGGCGTATAGCTAGGAAATAGTGAAATTACGAAAAAAAAACAAAATCGTACTTAGGAGTAATAATTTCTTTATAATTAAGTATTTCGGGGCGTGTACTAGCGGCTACACTCTGCGGTATCACTATATTGTCAATGTCGTAGGACTGCCGTCGGAGCGCTCGGTACTCTGTGCTGCTCCTACTTCGCCTGGAAATTTGAATTTATTTTTTTATTAATTACTTTTTATATATTTTTTATTCACATATATTATTATCGTAGGCGTTGCGGTAGTGCCTAAATAAAAACGCGACGGATGTGGTTTCGATTCCCGCTCGGAGGAATAAAATTTTCGTTTCGTCTCTTTGGTAACAAGACAATGCGCGGCGTTGACTTCCAATACACAAAACGCAATGATCTAAACCATGTATTAAGATTCCAATGGACATTTGAGGGCATCGACGCCTGACGGTAAATACGTTTGTTGTGGGTTCAATCCCAAACATTATATTACAAGATATCTTGGGAAAATATTCAGAATCAATTCCATTAGATTGACAACGTAGTATTTTACAATGATAACGAAACATACTAAAATCATTTAAATATGTATAAGTGTTTAGTCAGTTTTTCGTTTTTAATTTACTTTTTTGTACATATTTGTGTTTTTTTTTACATACCTGTCTTGCCCCGACGTAGAAGTATCATCATCACGGTCTCGCTCTTTTATTTTCCTCGATAATGGCGGACGACCTCTTTTCAATCCTTAAATAACAATTAATCACATTATAAGAAAAGATTTTATAGATAAAAAAAGAAAATGTTGAATATATATAATATACAGCATAAAAATAAAAACTAATAATTTTTTAACTTTATTCCGCACTTAGTGCGGTAGACAGTGTAAAAATAGAGTTAAGTCTCTCCTTTTGCCACTTTTTGCCAAAATTGTATGCCAATTTTCGAGTCGTAGTGTGTGCAGTGGCGGTAAACATAGCTGCCATATGTCTATTAAGTTTAATATTTTAAGTGCCCGTGCGAGGTAACGGAGAGTGCAAATCACGAATAGATTATCCACTACCAAACTTTCTCCACCAAACATCAAATAAAAAAAAGTACAAAAAAAAAACAAACAACCAACTCACTAGTAGCATGTCTCCGCACGGGGCGCGGCGGGTGCACGGGCGGTCGCGTGTTCGATGCCTGGGAGTGTCCTTGCGTAGTGCTTGAAGTGCCGTGGTGAGCCCCCCGCCACGACCTCAACCGGGAACGGAACCAGGAACGCGATGATATGGCGGACAGGTGGATTGAAGGTGATATATCTGACAGCAAATTGTTAATGGCTTTTAATATACGAGGTACCTCTCCTTTTTATTTTAGCTTCACGCATATAGCACAGTAGACAGAGGGAACCTATTGTAAACGACACATCATTCCCCTCGAACCGCCAAAATATCGAGACATTGCGTGTTGAATGGTGGAACTCAATGTCTTTTCTTGTTAGCAGAGCAAGGAAATGAAAATATTACTGTTTAATTAAAACTTTACTGTGTAAATTTGGCCGATCTGAAGTAAGCTGAAGTTTTGCTTTTATTAATATTGTTACTTCTAATTATTTTCTACACGAAAGCACAAGGCAACAGTTCATAAAAGTCTAACTTCAGGTCAGTCACTACATGCCGACCGCACTGTACCGCACTAATAAGGTAACTAAATAATAAATAAATCATTCATACCTTTAACATGACTCAGAACAGGATGATAGCATGGATCAACGAGTGCTATCCTCTGTTGCGGGGGAAGCGTTGAAAATGGCGGCAACGGCTGCGTGGGCTCAGCTCGGCCCGTACACACTGCACAACTTTCCACTTGATATTCGCAGCTACATCTGGATTATTTAGACAAATGACAATTAAAATGTGAATAATTAAATTTAAAACGTAAAAGGTCCCGTAACTAAGCGCAGTGTTAAAGTCCACCAGTCAGCGTTTCGAAAATTGAATGGTGTTAAGGGAAGTGTCTTAAATACTACATTCGCTGTGCCTACAGCAAGATACAGTGTAAAGCAATAGAACAGATAACATTTTAAGAGTTCTGTGTCAAAAGAAAAAAACGTAAGCTTTGTACAATGACTTTATTATCAGTGTGACTATTAAGGCGCCTTTTATTCAAACACACGTAGTGGTATCAAGTCTAAAATCAAATAAATCTCTTTAGCAAGACAAACCGCGGTCTGGAGTTCTTTGGTTGGTGCGGTAAGAGCACACCACCCTTTTGTAGGATAATGAATGTACAATTAGCTACTCCACTGCGTCGCGATAGCGTCAAACATACAAACACACACTACTTACCTAATATCAGACGGTTTAGCCGCTTTAGGAGTAGCTATATGCAAATTGTGCATTTGCAAAAGTTTCCTTTTCTTAAAAGTGTCCCTCCTTAAAGGACGCACTCTCGCACAGGTGCAAGAATCCTCATCGCCGGGCAAACTGCCCTCGTAGCCGACGGGTTCACCTTCAAATTCTACGGGACCTTTGGCTTCTCGGACCTGGAATTATATAGAGATATATGAACCCAACTATATTATAAAAGGAGACTGTCGTGGCACAATGTCTAAAAACGCTACAGTTGTGATTCCCATTCTTATTTACGTGGTCGGGTATGAAGACACTGCGTGTTGAGTTCTGCCACTCATCATGTCGCATGAAAATTTTACAAAAGTTGGGAACGAAGGGTTCTAACATCAACCCTCTATCTAGCCTGCTTTAAGCGGGTAGCAAGGTAAATAAAAAAAAGTTTTACTAGGTGATATTGAGAGTTAATCGTAAATAATTATTGTAAGCCTCTTTTTGTCACAATTTCGAGACTGCGCGCCGGAAAAACCCGCATAAATAATGTAATGTGTATATATTTAAATTTACAATGTAATATATATTTCTACGTAGTTTTAAAAGTTAACGAGGAAAAATAATTAAAACGTAACAAAACAAAAATTGATTACTAACATATACTACTTAGCCTCCTACTTTATATAACTATGTAATGTGGATATGTAAATATAATTAATTAAAAAAATCGTAAAAAATATATTTTATTAATACTAGATGTATACTAGATCTATTAATATATATCTTAAACCAAGTAGTTTCTCATAATCTATTTTCAGATATGCAGAATATGCATTCGATGTCGCTACAAATATCAAGGGCGGGGGGAAATCAATAAAAGCGGATACTATTGAAAAAGCTATCGGTCGAATGGCGCGGAGTTGAAAGCCTAATTATTTAGCGAGTTCATGACTTCTTAAATAATCAATTTCGACAGCAGAGTTCAGACCCGAATATCAAATTGATCTTAATATTACAGTTTCAATGAAATATTATATTGTTTGGAAGTATAAACAGAATGTGAACATATATTTTTCATAGCGATATTCACCGTTTATTTAAAATTGTTTAAAATTTTTATTTCAGAATTATATACATAAACTGGATTAAGACAATCATTCAGGTCACTTATTATTTATCCCTATATTAACAAAATATTATTTCTTTAATAGAAAGACGAAACCATTTAAATTGAATATTTATATAAAGCAAAAATTTATAAACAAAATATCACTTAAAAGTGTTTATGATATAGTCATATGATACAATTATTAACAATACAGTTTATTTAAGTTTAAAATCATAATAAAAGTTTCTATGAAAGTCATCCACCCGACAAAGGACGGCTTCGAGTGAAATTGAATATTATAGGTATTTCATCATACGATTGCTACATACATTTACGCTGTGTGTACGATAAAGAAATTTTGGGTGAAAACGCCTTATCAACACGATATTAGTATATTTTAATCATTGTAAAATTTAAATAGCAAGGTTGGTTGATTCTGTTATGCTTTGTTTTAAATTATTTTCCTTTAATTTGTATCTATTATTTATTAATTGAATGAATAATATTAACAATTTATTTAGTTATATGTAAATTTAAACATGGTGAATGGTGACAAATGTCTTTGCTTATATTATGTTTTTTTAATGTTTTGTGCTATTTCTTTCCATGGACTTTTTAGAATTAGATTTTAGTTGTTTTTATCATATTTATACAGCTATCATATAATTTATTAGCCTTCACTCTAATATTATTCAATGATTATAATATAGAATTGGGACCTGATTCATATTATTCAATGATTATAATATAGAATTGGGACCTGACCAGTCCTGGCACCGGCAGAGGCATAAGAGTGTGACTGTCCACGCGACAGGTTGTGGGTTCGATTCCCACTCGGGGAATTGAAAATACATACAGAATTCGGCGGGAACCCCACTTCCCGCCGAATTCTGTATGTATTTTCAATGGCTGGGGTATCTTAACACTACGGTACGGTACGGTAGCCTACCCTGCTGTGTACAAGATACAGCATGAGGCTGATTATTAATAAATACATTCAGCTTCACATTAAATACATGCCATACATATTTTACAATAACCATTCATATTATTATTTATATCACTCTTCCATTTACGTAAATAGGTTTACATGCATACATATTTTAGATTACATTTAAATAACAATCACTTCATGAAAAAAGAAAATAATTTTGTAACTCGAAAATCTCCATAATTCTTTGTATACAACCTATAGTGTACACTGTAGTGTAGGATGAAAGGTTAGTGTACCCGACCTAAATACCGGCAGATAAGATTAGTTACTGAATTCAATGCTTAATACGTAACTACTGAAACTCGGCGAAATATTTGTTGGTATTTTTGCTTTTTTTTTTCATTTAAAAATCTTTTCTGAAAGCATGCATTAATAATTGATTTCAGTTTAGTTTTAGATAGTGATGTGAAATGAGTCTTAAAGTTGACAAAAATTAATTATTTTATGAATTGATCATTTTTGCTTATCCAGTAAAATTAGGAGGGCTCATTTACTCCCTGCGCCACGACTGGCCTCAAATTTGTATGTTATCATAAAACAAACAAGTACCTGTACAAAGTAATAAAAACATAATCAATTACTATGACTACAATTGAAATGGCATGCTATGTCTGAATCATACACTTTACACACTGTCTCTCATATAACACGGTAGGGTATTCTCACATTATTCCCAAATTCGAGACATTCCGGGTTGAGCCTACGCCGCATTTTGCCATACCAGAGCATTCAGAACATAGAAATATTTTGATATTAAAATATTTTCCTAACCGAATCCGTAACAAAGGGTGAATTTAATAAAGGAATATGATGAAGGAAGTTGGGCAAATCAATATAGCATTATGTAACACAAAACCATTTCAATAATCGGAAAATTCATATCAAGCTTGCATAATATTTAATTGCATTAATGTCCTTGAAATCTAACTTAGTATTATAATAATAAAGACGCTATAATAGTGCAGTTGTGACATACTCATTTGAATGTGACATTTTAAGGTTTAAAACAATATACCTACCTGTATAAAGGAAACGTCAGGGCTCCTTTTACGGGGACAGCATATAGGGTAAAATATTTCAAACCCATACCTAAACAAATTATCAAGATACCTCAACAGTTTAGAAGTAGGATTTTTTTTTTCACGATGTTTTTTATGTGACGCAGTTACTAATCGATACCAAATAACGTAAACACTTACTACTGCAAAAATACTACTAAAGCTTAAACAACTTTGAACTTTGCCATTAATACCTACAAGACCCAATTTCGTGAATGAGGCATGTAAACTTAGTTTGAAAAACTAACTTTTTTGTTTTTGGCAAAATCTCTTTTATTTTAATTTTACTAGCCTTTTATAGAGTAGTTAAAACTGTGGTTTCATTTAAAGTGGTGATGACAAAAACACTCTGTATATTATAATATATAGATATATAATATGTTCATATATTTTTCATATTGTAATATTCTTCATATCCTCTTACCTAATAAGATAATTGCATAGTTTCACTCAGCCATTTTAGCTCTATTTTTGTTTATTGCACGCATTTTGATTTNCATTTAAAAATCTTTTCTGAAAGCATGCATTAATAATTGATTTCAGTTTAGTTTTAGATAGTGATGTGAAATGAGTCTTAAAGTTGACAAAAATTAATAATTTTATGAATTGATCATTTTTGCTTATCCAGTAAAATTAGGAGGGCTCATTTATTCCCTGCGCCACGACTGGCCTCAAATTTGTATGTTATCATAAAACAAACAAGTACCTGTACAAAATAATAAAAACATAATCAATTACTATGATTACAATTGAAATGGCATGCTATGTCTGAATCATACACTTTACACACTGTCTCTCATATAACACGGTAGGGTATTCTCACATTATTCCCAAATTCGAGACATTCCGCGTTGAGCCTACGCCGCATTTTGCCATACCAGAGCATTGAGAACATAGAAATATTTTGATATTAAAATATTTTCCTAACCGAATCCGTAACAAAGGGTGAATTTAATAAAAGAATATGATAAAGGAAGTTGGGCAAATCAATATAGCATTATGTAACACAAAACCATTTTAATAATCGGAAATTCATATCAAGCTTGCATAATATTTAATTGCGTTAATATCCTTGAAATCTACCTTAGTATTATAATAATAAAGACGCTATAATAGTGCAGTTGTGACATACTCATTTGAATGTAACATTTTAAGGTTTAAAGCAATATACCTACCTGTATAAAGGAAACGTCAGGGCTCCTTTTACGGGGACAGCATTAGGTAAAATATTTCAAACCCATACCTAAAGAAATTTTTCACGATGTTTTTTATGTGACGCAGTTGCTAATCGATACCAAATAACGTAAACACTTACTACTGCAAAAATACAACTAAAGCTTAAACCACTTTGAACTTTGCCATTAATACCTACAAGACCCAATTTCGTGAATGAGGCATGTAATCTTAGTTTGAAAAACTAACTTTTTTGTTTTTGGCAAAATCTCTTTTATTTTAATTTTACTAGCCTTTTATAGAGTAGTTAAAACTGTGGTTTCATTTAAAGTGGTGATGACAAAAACACTCTGTATATTATAATATATAGATATATAATATGTTCATATATTTTTCATATTGTAATATTCTTCATATCCTCTTACCTAATAAGATAATTGCATAGTTTCACTCAGCCATTTTAGCTCTATTTTTGTTTATTGCACGCATTTTGATTTTTTTTTAGCGTCAAGTTACAGAGACAGTATTCTTAGCATTGGGTTTTTATTAGCGAATAAATAATTGTGTAATCTAGTATCTGATCTGTATTTGCATATTAAGACTATACATATAATACATATTGAAGTTACAATTCTCAATCAGTCAAGTGTGCTATAAACTAGCAAAATCATTTTACTGATTTAGTATTAGTACTTGTATATTTACTTTAGCTTTCGATGAAATAAAAGACAGTGCTTTGATCTCTAAGGTGAGATTAAAACACTGTCTTTTATTTGGAAATTGGAAAAACACGTTATTTAGCTTTATTTAGATAAAAAGAAAATAAAAAAGGAATAACTGACAATATTAACTGAATAAGTCAAATTGTAAACACTTTTTTGCTTATTTTTATTGAAATTGCTTAACCACCACTCTCTATTTAATAAAATAATATGGAAATCAAAAAAAATATACGAAAACAAACCCAACTCCGGATTTTTCGTAGACCAAAAATAAAATGTACATCTATTTATATGTTATCTGTTCATCACAATAACTGAATTACATATATATTTTGTATCTGTACAAATATATCGTACGGTATGGAACTATCTACATAATATGTACAAATTATAACAACAGAATAGACTCATTTAAGGCAAAACATATGATTATCTATGTTGCATTGTAATTAGTTGTATTTTATATAAAGAGGTGACGACCTTGTGACTTAGCAGTAACAAGTTTTATTGGTTTTTAACCAAATTTCATTACTTTATTAGGAGAATCTTAAAAAAATAAAGATATCACATGGGTGTGTTTACACATAAACGTAATAATTAAGGCACTACCCACATTTCGACCTTCACTTTTCTGAGATAAATGTATGGTACATGTTTAATTTTAATTTGACAAAAGTTAAATATCAAATTATTACTAACCAATATGTGGACTATAAAGCAGTCTAAGAATGATAGCCCTCGTTGCGATAACAACGCAAATTTAATTAACTATAAAACTAACCTGTCTATGCAAATCGTTGTGCTGTCGAATCTTATACTCTAGCTCTTGGACTTGAACTTGTAGCCAACACCAGCGGGACGCGACGGACGCGCGCGCCTTCTGCCACGAATATAACGCACGTTTCTCACTGAAAGTATAGAATGTACAATAAAATATATATATTTAAAGAGGGCGTCGTCGTCGAGCATCAAACGTGATAGTTGTTGTGTTCGATTCCCGCTCAAGGGGAAGAAATATTAATTTTATTTAATTATAAAAAAGCGCGGGGTTTAGTTCCACCACTTATTACGTTGTGTCTCGAAAATTGGGCAACAAATGGGATACAGTGTCCTGGCACTTTGTTTTCTTGGAAAAAAAATTAATATATAATTACTTCCCTAAATGGGTATTGAATCCATAGCAATCGTGATTACAGTCGGTTATTATAAAAGGTACTATAAATTTATAAAAATAATAAAATACCGTTTTGTAGATGGTGCAACAATTTATTTATTTTAATTTTAATGTTATTGTTGCTTCCACAAAACAGAGTAAATTATCATAATTTAAAACTATTTAAAGTCAGCATAACTGCAAAGCTTTTTCAAGGGGATAAGAACATGTTGTAGCTTAATTGGCTAAAGTGCTTGGACGGTAGCCAACAAGTACAGGTTTAAAAACTGCTATGTAAAATTTTTATATCAAAGTGAAGTACTTCTATGTCATATATTAATTTTTTTTTTTTTTTAGTTTGCCTAAATATCTCCAATCTCATATAAAATACAAACAAGCAAAAAGTAGAATGAATTTCTTCAATAGTAAAAATTTTGTAAAGCATATGAATGGCTGGATAATGTAATTCTAGTAGTACCCATAATACAAGCCATACCCATATTACTAGCATAAAGCATATAAATCATATTAATCTTATATAATTATTAAATAATTTATTACTCATAATAATATATATTACTTTTGTAGTAAAATCTTGTTTGCATTGAAAACTTTGCAAATGTTTCATAAAGTATACTAAGTATATAACATGTGAAACTAAATTAATGTATCCAATAACACTTTCACCTTTCAAGACAAAATCAATGATGTATCATTTATCAAAACCTAGTTCAATGATGTATCATTTATTGGTTACAACGGAACAGACATATATACATACATATTGCACTAAAACCATAACCCTCTTCTTGGGCTTCGCCACAGTGTGGTAAAAAATAACATGTTAAACACTATCCACACAGTCAGCACAGAGAACACAGTGTTAAGACACTTAATTCTCTGCTTTATATGTAAATTTCAGACATTGTGGGTTGAACCAGAGTTGGCAAATGGCTTTGTTTATTTTTCATAATTCTCAATCAAGTTAAAAGTTGTGAAAGAAGAGTTTAATATAACCATGGGTGATTCATTTTGGCTTAAGTTAACTGACTTTGAAAAAATATGTTTCTATTTATATATTATTATATATTATTCATACTAAAATTTCATATAGAATTAAATAGGTAAACAAAATGCAGGAGAATAAAATGACATTTGCTTTTATTTTGGTTTCACATTTTAAATAGCAGTTTAGGCAAAGAGAACCTTTTGACAGTCCATTCTATGCTTATCCCCAAACTCAAGACATGTTGAGTAGTGTAACTCAATGCTGCGCATTCTCTTATAAGAGAGGGAAAATGAAAATAATTCATTTCCTTGAGTGGAGATCAAGCCCACAACCATGGCCTGCTATTGCTTAATCAAGTGATGTTTTACTGAGTCACAATGCCCCCAATTATTCTTATAAAAGTAATAGAAACTTACTTACTAAAGTCACTAAATTTAATAATGTTCTCTAATTTCCACTTTCTTAGGTGTAAAAAAAGTAAAAATATTCTAACAATGTCTGTCTATATTATAGGAAAAGCTTTAGGCATTACCAATAGTATTTATCTACTTCTGTAATCTATTAATAAAAATATAAATACAAATGTAGGCTAAAGGAAAGTTCAAAAGAGCTACTTACATTGGCATATGCTGTTGATGAGCATTATTATAAGTGACAGCCTCATCATTACTCTCAGCTCCTGACGAAGAGGCAGTTGCATCCGAGTCTAGTTGATGCTTGACCACAGACAAATGAGACCTTAGAGCTCCCGCAGAGTCCTCTAAGCCAGCCAAAGTGCCTGAAGCTATGCCTATTGAAGCAGATTTTGAAGCATCACATTTTGAAGTCCCTGCTCTATAGTATTTTGGACCCACTACTGATCTAGATGAAGCGCTCGCTTGTAAAGCTGAGGTGGTCTCAATTCTTTTTAACAAAGCTTTTAAGCCCATAGGCCTTCCACCACCATCTTTACGAGCTCCTCGAGTACTTTTTTCAAAGGTTTGAGAGGCTTCTTCAGATATCCTTTTGCCAATAGCCCGAGCTTGTAATATCCTTGACCGTCGCAATAAAAATGCACATCTACGTTCTAGCCTTGCTTGTAGCAATCTAATCTTATCCTCTGATGCGTCTCCCTCAGAATCAACTGTATCAGCTAATTCAAATCCACTGAGAGGAAATATTGCATCTGTATCACCTGTAGACAGAGTGTCGCCACTGCTTTCTAGAGTTTTAATGGTTTGCAACAAGTCTGCTTGAACGTCACTATTACCAAGGTCTACGAGTATCTGTTCCATTTCTTGAGAATCCTTGGCTAAGCTCGGCTGGCTCTGCAGTCCCATGTCGTCCTCCTCCATGGGTGTTAGGTTATTGACGGACACCAAGGCCCGTCTCCGGTGGGGTGCTCTCTCGGTTTCAGCGACCGCGTCGTAATGGGTAAATTGAGTGAGTGGGAGCGCCGGGGCCATGACACGAGCGTCGCCCGCCGCGGACGCCGGCGCAGGACGCGTCAGGGCGGGCTTCCTACTTCACTCATCCCGAACTTATGTAACGTTTCACTTGTAAACTGTTTCACAACACTGACACTGTTCTACACTGCACTGAACCTCTATTTACAGTCATCCTTTGTATCAATCGCCAGCCGGCTCTCGATAAATCGAAGGCGAGGATGGAATGCTTACGGCGCGCTTCTGAAAAACAACGGTTAACACTGATTATGAGCCGGTCTTTGTTTATACAAAAGAAACATTGTCGACAACGTCCACATTTATTATAAACATAGAAAATTCATTCCAAAACGCCACATTATTCGAAATTTAACCCACGTGATAACGAATAGAGTTCGCAAGCGATCGTATTAGTTTGTTTCTATACGATATGGAACAGGAAATGATACACTTCTCAAGCACTCATCGAGATACTAATATGACAATGTTTCCACACTTAACTCACACTTATTACGATATATTCAATTAATAAAGAGGATGAAAAAAATGTTCATAATAATGGCGGAGTATGGTCTAAAAACACTGTTCAAATAAGTAGCAATTCAATTCTAGTGACGAAACGTAGCGTAAACCGCACCAAACGCCACAAGCACTGAGCGACTTCTGAATGTTGGAAAGAGATAGATAATACATTTCTGAATATTGTACTTGCGCGGTAAAGTCAAATAAGCACTATTAAAAACCAATACAAAATAGATTACAAACAAAATAATTCAAAATTTTATTATTTTTTTTGTAAAGATTTAAAATAAAATCATGTTTAAAAATAATCTGATTAGATGCAAATAAGAAATAAAGAGTAACACAGATGACCCTTCAAACCCTACCGCCACGCTATTAATCTAACAATAGAGAAGCAGAAGACGAAATTATGGTGAAATAGTAGTAATTGCGCAATGCCGAAAACATTTTGTTGAAATATGTAAAATTTTAAATTACGAATTAGAAAAAAATCGTTTTGTAAGCTCCAACTAAATTGTTTTAGATTTATTATTTGAAGATTGTGCATTTACGATTATGCATTTACGAATACAGCTAATGTTTATTAAAAAAAAATTGTGTTTTTGTAAAATATACCTAAGATAATTAGTCATTGTTTTAATTTTAATCACACATTCTTAATTTAACGATATCTATTATTATTGATAAAATATATGTAATATACTGTTAATAGTCTGTAAATTGTAACGTCATTCGTAAATGCTTTATGCGTTACAGTTTACGCAAAGCCATATATAAAAATAATATTGTTTAATTATATAATAAAAGTAATTACTATATCGTACGTTTTATTTTCTATTTTTTGCTTTAAATTTATACATTTTTGATTGCATAAATGTATAGATAAAATATGTTCCAATATAACAACTTATCCCTTCATTAAAAGATAAATATATTACAATTATATAAAGATAATATTAATGATATAAATATAATTCAATAAATGTCTATATATAAGTATAATAACAATTTTCAATTTTTTTTTCTCAAATTTCCAAATAATTTCACACAGTAAACAATAATTATTTAGTACAAAAACATCTACTAAGCATATGATTTCTCTGTGTTTCAAGCATAACCACTTGCTATATTTATAAATAACAATAAAATTTTCTTAAAATAGTCATGGATAAAATTAAGCAGAATTATATTGAACATTTGTATGAGATTGAGAAAGAAGAATTGTTTATTTATATTTATAATTTTACTTTAAAAATTTAATTAACAGAAACTATGATGTACAAAAAGAAAACAATGCAAGTTCTATACATTTTGAACAATTCTATCTACCGGTTTAAAGTTACATACAGGTTTAAAGTGCAACAATGATAAATTTTAAATATTAGCTTGGAATCCTTACCTTTTTAACATAAAAATTATGAATAGCTTCAATCCTGGCTCTGTTCATGCTCATAAAAGTGATAATATGTTCTCTCATTTTGTCCTGATTTAGACCTAAAATAGACATAAATTAAAGTGAAAAATAAATGTTTTTCTACTAATATAACTAGTTTTTCAAAAGTCTAAACTTGGAGACTGTAAATATGACAACCAACTGACAGACACTGCACAAAGATGTTACTGTTGTCATATAATAAAAAAAATATTATATATAAGTATTAACATTGAAATAAAAAAAAATGCAACAATTCAATCAGTGTAAACCCTTAGAGGGCTTACACTGATTATTTTGCATTATATATTGCTAATTGAAGTTAGTTTATAACAATAAATATCTAATTGAAAATATATCATAGGTGTTTCACATGAATGTTTTACAACCTGTTATGGGTACAGTAATAAATAAAAGTAATACTTTCTACCTCATGGTGATTATGAACAATATACATATAAATCATGTTTATTGTATAATACTGAATAATATTTAAGAAAATGAGAAGTTTAACTATCAAAGCTAATATATTATGTATATTATTATTAGATATTACATGATTACTAGTTATTTAACAGTAATTTATAATAACATAATTCATAATTGGTTAAGGTACTAATTATGCAAAGTTGAATGAATTGTAGCAACTGATAGCCTGGACTAGTCTGGTCATTGAAAGAGGTATTTGTTATATTTTTAACTTAATATATATTTTTAATATTTATTAAAATATATAATAGTTGCTGTTTTATATTGTTCTCTACGTAAAACAATGCTGGTTTATATTTGTAATTATAAAATTGTAATTTCTTTTCAGCTATATTAAGTTATAAAATGGGATAAATCATTTGTCAAATGCTAATTTAAGAACCAACAATATATACATTACAATTAAAGAATAAAAGATATATTTTTTTAAATTGTATTATCATTATGTATATTTTAAAATATAATACATGAATAGTAATAGTATTACAATATACCTGTAGAAGAAATGAAGTTTAAATATATAATATGATAAGTACAAGTAGTTAAGAAATGTGTAAAAACATTTTTAAACTGCTTATAAAATGCAGAGTTGTCTAATTAAACAATGCCTTGTCGTGATTTAATTAAAGTATTTTTAAGTAAGAATATTTAGTAAAAATTTTGAAATTATATGATTTAATTTGACAGTATAAAGTCTATTAATTAAACAAGGAACATTTTACTCTAAAGAGCTTAGGGATCTATAATTTACGAATGATAATTTATTTACTTAGGCATCGCAAATAGATTACATTTTTAAAAATTGTAATCATAATTGCAACATGCTTATCTATATATACAGCATGCAATTAAACGTGATAAAAATAATATTTTTATATATGATGGGACTGAGTAACTCTAGGTATAATGTACTTTATATTTCTTTATATACTAATTTCATAATATTCTAAGAAATATTTAATATTATTTACTTACCTATTTGTATGAAGTATAAATAAAAGAAGAAAGAGGACAAAGTAAGTTAAGAGAATTTTTATCTTAATTTGGCTGACGTTCAAATATAAAATAATATAAATTGAGTGAATTATATTTGTAATTTTATTATTGTCAACTATATAATAGATAATGCTCTAGAAATTATTAAATTTTAAGTCTATAAAATAAAAAAATACAATAATTGAAGTAAAATATATCTCAAAAGAAAAACCCGCTTTAGAAGTATAGCTTTGAAAAGTAAAGTAGGTATAAGGCTTGTGCACATATACCAAGTAGTGTGTATTTACAATGTTTTATAGAAATCAGTATGACATAAAATGAATTGTAGTACATTTATTTGGCTTAAAAAAATATTCTTTTTAAATTCAATAAAATAGTAACCGCGTATTTAAATAACAATTTAAAAATATATAAGTAAAACTATAGTCTGTAGCCATGGGACTATAAAAGTGCTTATGGCTTAGCCTAGCCACACACGTATGGTAATATTGTCAATAATGAACGTATTCTCAATAATATTGTTTGCGTTCGGCCGGTTCGTCAATATTATTGTAGATTTCATGCACGGCGAAAACTTTCACGGAAAAACAATATTTGATGGAGTTTATTAATATATATGAACTTATCAAGAGCTATGGAATACATCTATTAAAGCATATCGCAATAACGTTAAAAAAAATAGTGTGTTAAAAAAGCTGCTCGATAATTAAAAAAAAATATTTTTTTAAAATCATCCTCTGTTAGTGAAATATATTTTGGAGGCATTGTGTGTTGTCGACTGCGTCAGATTTTACGACGAAACATTGTTAATAATGTGTAGTATGAGGGTCCATATATTCAACAATATTATTGCCAATATGGTATTGACCATAATATTGTGAGTGTTTCGCTAGTCTTGTAGCAGTTGCAGTTAGACTTGAATGAAAGTTGAAACTGTCAAATCAGGCGCGGCGGCGAATGTGTTAGGTGTTAGTTAAGATTTGTTTATTCTATTAATTTGTGCTTATTTAATATATGTAATTCTTGAAATCCAACATGAGCTTCGATAGCAGTTTTCAGTTTCATTCTACACAAAGAACGCCGATCCAAAGTAAAACAATCAGACATTTATTGGGACGAGAAGACACATTAAATCTTACACCGATACTTAACGAAACCTCTATATTTAAAAATCTTAACGACACCAGCTTAAGACAAGTTCTAGATGAATCATCAATTCTTGTCAATACTGGTAACGCAGGAGATGGTTTGATTGAAGCATTTTTTGAAATAATACAATCTAGTCGACCTAGTTCTGTTTTAAGTACATTAGAGAGGTTAGCTCAAACTTGTTGTGATTCTTTAGAGCTTGTGGAGCCATGGAATAGATACAATGCTCAGAATTACTGGCTTGCAGAAGAAGCGAACACCTGGAAACTGATACACTGTTTATATGCTGATTCAATATTTGAGCATCCAAATTCTCTGGATAGTGTTCTTGTTGAACCTATATTATCACAACAGACTTTAGTAAATGCATATTTTCAAAGTGAATCTGAAGTTAGGTTATTGCAGTTACTTGTTGATTGGCTAGAGGCTACAGCTGCATACCAAGAGGCTGCAACAAATACAGCTGCTCCAATCATTTCAAACAATATTCATTGGGGTAACACTTTACACCAGTTACTTATAGGTTCAAGTTTATTTAATAAAGAAAAAAATAAATCTATGATAACATGCATGGACCCAGATGCCCCAATACGTCAAAATAGAACAATTCACTCAGATGACAAGAAAGATGATAATGACCTGTGCAAGAAAATATTTACTGAAGTGAGATGTGGAAAGTTTGCTGAAGCTGTGTCATTGTGTATCAGTGCTGGGCAGGCGTGGCGGGGTGCCGTTATACAGGGCTGGAAATTACTACACTATGAGCGAGGTCAAATGGATGGGACATTAGTTGTTTCAGGCAATTCTTCCAGAGACCTGTGGAAGTGGTGTGCCTTGGGTATAGCTAATAATGTTTCAGAAAATATACATTACAGAGCCACTGCCGGAATTTTATGTGGTAACTTACAAAGTGCTATACCAGCTTGTCAAGGGAATTGGGAAGATCTGCTATGGGCACATTTAAGAGTACAAATTGAAGCCAGAGTTGATAGGTTTTTGCATGAACACTATGCAACAGCAGATGCAAATACTACAACACCTGAAGTTTTGGAGCTATTGCAGAGTGATTTGCAGATAAACGAAATCTCTTTGCAACAAGTGTTCAGTGCAGTTAAACCACTGATGAATGGAAAAAGAGAATCAAATTATCAAACTTGTCAACGTTATCTCATGTTAGGCCATATAAGAATGATTATGCAAGATTCATTAGAGTGGATTGATTGTTCAGAAGACAAATTCATAAGATTTTTGGCACATTTAGTACTTGTCCTAAGACAGATGGGTAAAGATCCTCAACATGATATTGGAGATAGAATTTTAGAAAAATATGTAACACAATTGATTAATAGCTTAAGAGAAGGTGCATGTGAGTGTCCTGAACTTATTGCTTACTATACATCAACAGTTCCTGCTGACAAACAAATTACTTTATATGCAGAACTCATGGACCATATTCATAGAAGTGAACACAGAGATGACATTGTTAAAGCTGGTATGAAAGCTGGTGTGGATGTTGCAGCATCTGCAAGAGTTGCTATAAGAAAGGCAATATTAGACATACAGCAGGGTTATGGGAATTTAGATTTGACTTTCACTCAAACAACTGCAGTAGAAAAGGATAAAGTGCTCATTGAAAAAGTTATATCTTCACTTGAATGGTTATCTTTAATCCCCAACCAATTAGAACAAGCATTGTGGCTGAGCAATGCTATGATACGTACATTTATATTCATTGGTAGCACAGAAGCTGCCATGAAGTGTGCCAACAGTGTCAATAAGTTGTTTAAAGACTTTATAAATACTGTTCCCAGTGATTCATCAGAATTAAGAGAACATTTATGCTTGAAATCATATTTAGAAGCATTGGAAGGATTTGGGACTTGGTATAGGCACTATATTAGCGGCCAACCAAAAGATGTAGAACCTCTTTTATCAGATGCATCATTTTCTGATAAAGTTCATCATGAACAGAGATGTGCTCAAGTTGAACAACAAAAGGCTAGATGGAAAAATGCCATTCTACACCAGTCGCGACATACAAAAGGGCTTCTTTATAATGTTTTACTTTTCCCTGGAGGTTGGTTGCAGGATGAAAATGATGGGATGAAGTCTTGCAATTTCACTCAAGAAGAACATGAAGAAAGAACTAAACAGTTAAATACTTTAAGACGCCTGTGTATACCGGAAATAACAATTCTAATATTTAAAATTTTACAAAGTAGTGATGATATTGATAATCACCAAGAAGCTATTAAGATAAGTGATTTGATTGCTGGGGAAAATCGAGGTCTATACAAAGTTTTCACAAAAAATAAGTTACTGGAAGTATTAGAAAGGATCAAAGAATCTTCATTGCTAATGTTAGAAAGGGGGAGAGACATTCTCGGTTATGAACTAAATGAATAATATATTTCCTTTGTTTTTTTTTTAATAAACATTTGTACTTTGAAAAGTTTTCTATTTTTTTTATGTACAATCCATGTTTTGGAGCAACATTAAACTGGCTTTTTTTAGCTAATTAATTTATTTTTTATAATGCTATAAGAACTGAGATATTTCTTAAAGAACTTTATTTATTTTTATTATTACTTTATTATATTTTGCATTAAAATGCTTCAAGAAAATAAAAAAAAGCAACAGAATTGCCATTCAAGGCAATAGTAGCTTCCTGTGCTGCAGATATATTTATACAAAGTGATGACTCTAAAGTTGAATATATAATTATATATATTCAACTGATATAATATTTAAATTTGAAAAATTTTACACCCTTACATTTACCTTAAAATGGATATAATTCTATTTCTCTCCTATCAAATTTCAATAAAAACAAAAAAAACTTTAAAAAGAACAAACCAATTTAACAAAAAATATTTATTTTACAAAATAGAAATATATTTGTGAAGTCTTAACATATTACAAAATCAATTTACTGTAACAGGTGTCAAATTGATCAAATCATTGCTACTTTCGGCCAAGTCACTTATAGAGACCCGTCCCCGTTGTTTGATAAACTTGGCGACATCTTCTAATTCTTTTTGTGATATATATATGAATTTTCCCCTGTCATCTATAACACCTGTTAGGTCCCCGGAGGATTGAAGATCACTGATTCTATCTATGGCTGCTTGAGTCTTAATTTTGAAATGTGCTGCAAGATCCTCTAGTAGAACTACTTTTTGTGCCTGTTAACATTAGAATACTGATGTTTAAAAATATATTTTTTTTATGTTAATAAATTGGGTTAGGTACCCAGTATTTTTTTTATAAATATTTTTATATTCATGCATGTTCCCTATAAACCTAGAAGATAATATAAATAAATGAATCCATTTTCATATAATATAGGTGACCATGTCATAATTACAAAGGAGGATTTTTATAGTTTTTGTTACTGCAGTAAACTTGGTTTAATTTATACCAAGTGTATATATTTTTTAACTTTAGACTTTATCCTACACAAAACAGAATGATGATGAGAATGAACATTACTCTTAAACATAACTTTCATATAACATTGTATGACGAAATTTATATTATGAATATGATGGTTGAGGTATCTATCTATGCCTGTTGATTTCCATCACTTTATTGTACACTTTAGAATTCAGGTGGTAAAGTGGGGAAGAGTGCCTTGACACTAGATTCTTTTAGAACTTACTTTAATATAATTAATGAATTCTTTAAGTAAATTCTCTTTATCCTCCTCAGGATTTTCGTCAAAACCCTCCCCTTCAACAGAAAAGGCAGCTTTCAAAGCTTCATATTCCTCTTGCTCCTTCTTCTTTCTTTCTTCTTCTGCTTTCTGTGCAGCTTCTTCTGCTTTACGTTCTTCTTCCTATTTAAAAAAAAAGTATATCAATAATATATTACCATTAGATAAATAAATTGTGAGAATGTTCTTATTAGTAAGGGCTTGTTATATTAAAAAAGTTAGTCTGGACTCTGCACTTATATTTTATAAACCCCTAATGGAAACAGTGAGATGTTATAAGTTCTTTGAGTTTACTTTTCACTTCAGTGAGATATTGTTTGATGTATCTGTATGACTGTCTGTGGCATTGTAGCTTTTTTAGTTGGAAATAAGACTTAATCGAGATTGTTCTTTATATAGTCATGTTTCATTTTAATTCCAAGAGAATTAACTCTTTTCTTATTGATTAAGACCTGTAAGCAATTTTTTCTGGTCTGGTTTATTTCTCACTTAAATAATATTGCTTTGCACATGGTAACCTTGACCATTTGCAGACAATATTATGATATAGCATTGGCATTGGAAATCTGTAGCATAAACAGTTGTTCACCAACTTACAGCAGAATTATTGTGTAATAAAACAATTTAGATAGTTGGCAATGTTACTCTTATTAGAGTTTTTGTGTTGGAGGTTTTTTTTAATTTTTATCATATAATTTTTATAATCCTAAAGGGGAGCAATTTCAACTCAATGAATACAGAAAATTTAAATAACGCGATGTACCTCTTGTTTTTCATTAAGTTTTTTTTTCTCTTCTTCCAATTCCTCATCTTTTTTCTTCCTCATTTCCCGCATTTGTTCTTCAGCTTCTCGTGCCTTTTTCTTTTCCATTTTGGCTTCCAATTTAGCTCGTTTCTGATAAGAATATTGAAGTATATACAATAATTTACAAACTACATTATAAATATATTTTTGACATGTTTCAGTTTGCACTACTGACATAAAATAAAGTTAGTTGACAGTATAATGTAGTTATTAGTGCCAAAGGAGAGAAGTTGTCATGTTGGGCTATGATGGTCCTGAATGCTAAATCCTCTTGGGGTTATGTTTATGTTAGAGATATATTGAGATGGGTCTGATAAGGACAGATACTTTAAGTTATTGCATTGTAAATTTGTAAACAATCTTAAAATAATGAAAATATTTGAAGATAAATAATAATACATGTGCTTATATTTGAATTGTGTTCTAATACATAATAACTATTTAAATTAAACCATTTTTAATTCCTTTACCCTATTATTTCTAAACTATCATACTACTATTGATAATATAATTTTTTTGTTACCTTTGCACCCATTTTGTCATCAAAATCTTTTGGTGCTTCTGGAATAGCATTGTCCTCTTCTTCTTCAGCTATTGCGGGTTCTTCTTCGATAAGGGCTGCCTGATGTCTTGCGGCTTACAAATGAAAATTAATATTATTTAATTTTATATATTATACAAAACAAAAAAGAGGTCATTGTGGCACATTGGGACAGCATCTGACTATACATAAATAGTTGTGCATTTGATATCCACTCTGGTGCTCTGTTGGCATGGTGTTGAGCTTTTCTCTTAACATGCACTATTTCGAACTTTGAGTTCCAAAATTTAGTGTTTTATCACGGTTATCTCTGCTTATATATATGGCATAAAGCATGAGACCAAATTATGAGTTTATAAATTAAATATTACCATTAGCTCTCATCCGTGCCCTTTGATTTCTAACTGCTTGCACTCTCCCAGGGCCTCCATCTCCTTGCACTACAGCTCTTGGACGTGCGCCAGCTGAATTAATTATTGTTATGTTAAAATTAAATATATTATGAATTGTGTAAAAATGATATTATATAAATGTATATCTTACGTTGTGGTTTAACATTAGTTGCTCGTAGAACTGCAAATGTTAATACAAGAATAACGACGGCACTAATAATAGCTGCAATAATAAAGGGATCCATTTTTAAGCAAGGGTTATAGTTTTACGTATTAATGCAGTAGTTTTAACTAACTAGTTTTAGTTAACTATGTGAAATGAAAACTGTGACTTAAAAATTATAATTTCAGTACGTTGCATTTATTTTAGTTTTTCCTCCATAAGCATTGAAACATTCAATGTCCTACATGTTGTTATTCTAAAATAGGCAAAAATATCATATTGTACACAATGTCAATGTAAAAGCCAAATGTCAAAAACGTCATCATCTTTCACTTTGATGGTGCGTTCATATTACAACATTTATAATTTTATTGTTGTTTTCAAACTGAGGTGTAGTTAATAAAATTTTGATACTGTGGATACGTATTCAATTTTTATACAGGAGATTGGCTGTTAATTAAAAAAAACCGCTTCACGCTGTATCCCGCTCACAGCAGGGTGGGCAGAGGGAACCTAGTGTTAAGTCACTCGATTCCCCACTTTCTGCCGAATTTTGGAGGCATTGAGTGGCAGAACTCAAAGCCGCGCTTTGCCTCGACACCAGAGCAAAGAAATGGAAATATACGTTTCAATTTATATTTCATTTTCTCGAGTGGGGAGTGAACCCACAGTGAACATCAGTTGAGTTTACAGTCATACGTTGTGTCCCTGTACCAAGAATGGCCTCGATTATTATTTAAAATATTTTATTATATAGGTTCGATCTTCTTCTTTGTGTCATATGATTGGATTGCTCAAATTGAGATTTGCCAATGTTTAGCCACACTGATTGCGTTATCCGTTGCCATAGTCAGATCGGTAAATTAGCAAGAGTGCGGACAGTTTGGATCCGCAATAACAACTCCCGGGCCCAGGTTCAGTTAAACTAATCGTGATATCGTGAATTGGGATCGTCACTCAATATTCAATACGTAATGTTGTTAATTGAGCGTTAAATACAAAAATTATCATTCTCTAGAATTGAACGCGACAAAAAATAAAAATCAAGCAGATTATTCCATAAACTGATTAGCATTTGATTTCTTATACCGCGTTCACCTTCGTATTCGGTGTGAATAACATCCTTGCAAACGCAAATGCACCATTATTACTATTTTTTTTGTGAACGCACCCATAAATGTAAGTTTTAAAAATATTTTCAGATGACGTGTGTCATGTCACTTTAGATTCATGAATTTGCGGCTATTCCATATTTTACCAATACACGATGTTATTTAATTTAGCTTCAGTAGTATCTCTTTTGTTAATTTTAGATGTAACTTCAGCTTTATATTTCCATATATCTGAAGGGGAGAGAAAATGTTTCATAGAGGAAATTCCCGACGATACAACAGTAATAGGTACTTATTCCTTATATACTTTTCCTATCTATTTGTAGGTAATGAAATATGCATAATCAGTATGTACTGTTCGTTTCCAGTCAATTACAAGGTCGAGCTATATGATCCAAGATCTGGAGGTTTTATGCCGTCATCTCCTGGTATTGGTATGCACGTTGAAGTTCGTGACCCTAATGATCGCATTGTGCTGTCTAGAGTATATTCCTCAGAGGGAATGATTTCCTTCACTTCAACTACTCCTGGAGAACATGTTATTTGTATGTACTCTAACAGTACTTCATGGTTTAGTGGATCCCAGCTACGAGTAAGTAGTAAAATTGACATTATTAGTATTGTACTTAAACACTTTTTTTTTATTAGATGGTTTTAAAATACTTTATTAGTAAAATAAATGTCTATTTTACAGGTTCATTTAGATATTCAAGTTGGTGAACATGCTGTGGACTATGCTAATGTAGCACAAAAAGATAAGCTTACAGAATTGCAATTAAGAATAAGACAGTTGTTAGATCAAGTGCACCAGATTACAAAGGAACAAAGTTATCAAAGGGTATCTATTCAATTGTATTAAAAATTAATATAAAGACAAATACAATAGTTGTAGGTTCAATCCCCACTTAGGAGACTGAATATATGTATATTAAATATTATCATTTGGTAGACAAAGTGTGCATTAAATTCCATCTTAAAACACACAATTCCTCAAAAATTGATGAGTCTATGGGGAAGGGACTGTTTACACTAGATTTACTCTGGCTACAGGTTCATTAATGGAAAAACTTTTGAAACTGCTTTTTTTAATGCAGTAACTATTGTTTAAACTGTAATCAAAATATATTGTATGAATTCATTGTTAAAGATTGAATTCATATTATTGTCATTATGCTCGCACTTCACTCTAACAACATTTTAAACACACAGTTACTAATTGTAACTTTATTGTGTCATTCCATTTATTATATTTTAAATTAATATCTAAAATATTAAAATCTTTATGTTTTAGCATACTAGATTTATGATCATACTCATATTTTGAGGCCACTATGGCACAGTGGTACTAGCGTTCATGTTATTGTTGTGGGTTTGGTTACTTCAGGAAATTAAATATTTTCATTTCCCAACCCCTGTAAGACAAAGTGTGATGTTAAGTTTTGCCACTTTACACCTAATGACTGATTGATGATTTTTTTTTATTAAAATAAGTTGAATATAATAATGATAAAGAAATTTATATTGTAATATAAATAAATTTAAACAAGCCTTTGATTAAGTATAAATCAATTGTTGTATTAAAAAGGACACTAAGTTTTATAGGCAGTTCTCTGCTATGTGCAGTATAAATATAATGCTATATGTTGTATAAGGAATGAAGCTGAAAAAAAAATTTTTTAAACTTTGCAGCATCGTGAGGAAAGATTTCGGCAGACTTCAGAAAGCACAAATCAAAGAGTTCTATGGTGGAGTTTGCTTCAAACTGGAGTTCTTCTAGGTATTGGCTATTGGCAGATGAGACATCTCAAGAGTTTCTTCGAAGCTAAAAAACTAGTGTAAAGTTATAAAATAAACATTTAGTCATATAAAGTTTTCTATTTATATTCAAAAATGTGACTTTCTAAAGTATGAATTCAGATTTTCTAACATAAACTTTTTGTTGTGATCTGCATTTTTTTTTTCAAATAAAATGTTTAATATATTTTGTTTTGTTAATCATCCTATATTCATATTAGAATTTAGGTTCTCTCACAGTTCACTAGGCTCACTGTGCCTACTTTGCTACTTACAGGGTGAGGCAACAGTGGAAAAATGCCTATTTTCTTATGACAATTCTATTTAAAAATAAATAAATATTGTACTTACTTGATATTTCATTATAAAGTTATCATTGTGGCAAATGTAGCGCATAGTGGTAGTGTCTGAGTGTACACAATGGTTGTGGCTTCAACACCCCAATTGGAGGAAAGCTGGTTTAAGACACTCAATGCCACTCAATATGCAATGAATGCAATAAGGATGGAAAGCAAGAAATGGAGTATGTTTACAATAAGTTCTGTGCATACTCAGCTATACATCAGATTAAGTGTAAAGGTGAAAAAAAAGGAAATAATAAATTTATTGCACACTATAGAATACAATACAGTGAATGTAAATTATTATCATTTAATTGCTTTGATTTTCATAAATTATAGCATATAGAAAATTATAGCAAGCATCAACAATGTCTTTTAAATGTAATAACATTAGCTTTAAATGCTTAGTTGACTGGTTATTTAAAAAAAAATGATTGGGCACTCAATAAAAAGAAATAGAAATTTATTTATAGCATTTATTTATCTTTCTTTTGTCGAACACATTAAATGCATACGGGAAAGAGATTTATGTCATAAAAATATATCATATCCAAAATAAAAATAGTATCAATATCTATATTTATATATATATGCAAAATAATTATTTACAGCTTCAAAATTAAATAAAATATTTATACATTAGTAACAAAAATAATTTATACAATATCTTCAATATAAACAGGAAAAGGAGAGTAACTATTAATTTATTTACAAATATATTTTCTAATTAAGATATGACAGATAAAAGTTTTACATTGAATAAAGCATTCATATTTGAAAGTAATTAATGTATATGTTCCTTAACAATGAAAACATTATCCAAATAGTTGATAAATGCCTTAGAATTAGGCTTTGACATTGGCGATAGCCAGCTAAAGTCAACCGTTTCGAGTGTACTTGCCAATGTAGCACAAGTGCAATAATACAGGTTCCCATCAACTTGCAATTGCTCAGCTAATTCAATCTGATGATTATCCATTAGAGTCTCGTTAATAACAACTAATAAAGGTTTGTTAGCGTCAAGAGCTTCTAAACAACTGCCAGCCCCTGCGTGACTTATTACAAGATCTGCGTTATCCATATCGTCTTTGAGCGAATCTTTAAATTTGTAAAGATGTATTTTCAAGTCTTCTTTCTCATAATGGCCAGGCTCAATATCACTGTTTCCGATTTGGAATGTTAACTCCTTACAACCAATTTTCTTTAGTGCGTAAAGCACGGGTTGTGACAAAACATATTTACACAATAGATCAAAGCGCGTTGTTCCGACTGTTATAAACACTTTATTATATTCTGTCGGCATTTTTTAAGAATAAACTTTAAAGTTATATTAGATAATAGAAGCTATTAGTAAATAATTGGTAAAACATGTAAACGAACATATTACCCGGTTATACCCGTAGTTTCTTTAACATAAACCCGATTCTGTCAAAGCCTATGACAGATTATGATAGTAGTTTAGTGAGGCAACAGATAAATAAAACTTCTCAGTTACATTAACGTACTCAACGTAAAAATAATTGCATGAAACTGAAAAACTACTAGACTGATTTCAAAAATTCACCCCGCCTCCTTTAAGACACTCCTTTCCCCACTTTCCGCCGAATTCCAGAGGCATTGCGTGTTGTGTGGCGGAAATCAACGCCGCACTTTGCCTCGACACTATATATATTTTAATAAATATTTCATTTTCTTGAGTGTCACACACTCGGGCCCCTGCGCCACGAATGGCCTTTATATTATATTGTATCGAAAAGATAAAAAATATGTTATTGTAAGTTCTCAATTAGTTATATTTTTACTATGATTGAAAAATTGAGCTGTGACCTATAGACGTCGACTACGACCAAGTGTCGAGTTTTGTAATTCCAATTCTGCATTATTAATGTCTATAACCTTTCACGAATTTCTTGTATGGTGTATCTAGGGGTGTTTCATTAAATTTCTTTTTATTAATATTTAAAAATAATTGTATTGACATATAGTAAATCTACTATTATAAAACAATAAAAAATATAAATGTACATTTTTGTCGTTTTGTATACGTACATCTTATGTATACTGGCACTATTTGAATGAAACTTTCTATATTGTGTAGTTATTAGGCCTAGGCAGGATCTAGGCTATACTTGATTTTGAGGATTTCAATGCCTGATGTATAACCATAATAGGAATTGATATCCACTCACGGAAAAAAATATATTATAAATTATTTTTATTTACCCGCTCGACCGCCCGCTCTCTTTGCTTTCTTTGCTTTACGAGAAAAAAAATGTACCTGCAAGTGGTACAATATAGTGTGATGTTAAAATGTAAAATTAAAATATATTATGGGGACAGAAAAAAAAAATTCTTTGTCCACGACATATTGCACCCTGTACATTAGTTACCATTAATAAAGTGCCTCACGAAACCTCACCAGTTATTTGAAACGGGTGCATGAAATGTTAACATGGCCCACATACTCCCCTACACATGTTTCTAATTAAACGGTGAATAAAACAGACGATTATGATTGGATTTTAATTTTTACCACAATTATGACGGGGATTTCATATATATTTGTGAACCTTGCAAGATAGCTCGAAAGTGACAATGAAGCTATGGATGGTAGCGTGTGTTATTTGGTCTTCACTTCAAGGTGGTCCGGCGGAGGATTTCCCGTCCCTGATGACTGCCAATGCTTCCATAGGTAAATTATAAATATTTAAATATTTTAATAATTATGTAAAATAAAACATCGTTCTTAATAAAAAGTGCTCCTAAAGTGACGTAGTAATTTTAAGAGTGTCTTTTAGATGATATATTTTCTTAGGATAGTTTATAACTACGTTAGTAATTTATTGGCCCAAAATCTAAACCTTTGGATTTTAAGAATTTTAAGAATTATATTATTAATTGTGACCATTTACAAAAAAAAAACTTTTCAGCTGTCGTATTAGATCGACAATTTCTAGGGGAGGAGTATCAAAATACGCTGGATGAAATAAAGGATTATATCAAAGAACTAGCGCGAGTTGAGCTCAAGCACGGTGGAGTCAATGTGCATTATTTTTCATGGACAGCTATCAGTTTAAAGAAGGGTAATCTTGACAATTTTTAACTCTCTTAACATAGTGGTACAGGTGTGTAATGCTTTAACATGGTACCTCTTGAAAATTTTAGAAAAATAAATCAGCTTCGCGCTGTATCCCACACTCAGCAGGGTAGGCAGAGGGAACCTAGTGTTATCGACACTCTGTTCCCTATTTTCCGCCGAATTCTGCAGGCATTGCGTGGTGTGTGGCAGAACTCAACGCCGCGCTTTCCCTTGACACCAGAGCGAAGAAATAAAAGTCTAATATACTTATATAATAAATTTTAGTAAATGTTTCATTTCCTCGAGTGGGGATCGAACCCCCAACCAGTAGCGTTTACTCGTACAGTTACACTTTGAGCCCTTGCGCCACTGAGAATTTAAATTTAATCTGAGAATTTTAGGCTTAATAGAATGCTTAAAAGAAAAATAGTATAATATATCATTATATTTTTAAGCATATATAACATTTAACTTTTTATTTTCATTATTTCAAAATACAAAGTAACATTTGTGAATGATTCTTTGTGAGCAATAAAATTGCTTAATAAAATTTGGCAAGGTTTGACGATTTGATTCAATTCAAATACCTTTCAGTTAAATTCAAAACTCACCATAAATTGGCGTCCATTCTGATTTCCAGCGCCATTAGTCTCCGCTTAAAGCCTAGCGTTTACTGTTATGGCCAAATATAAATTAGGGATGTTCATGTGGTAACAACATAGATTTCTATTCAGTCATTTAATACAATTTTTAGTCAAATAAATATCTTTATCCTGATAGTAATTTATTATACATTAGTATTAGAAACTATATGTACACAAATATGGTTAATATGCCAAAATAACACAGATGGTGGATATGAATTCAATTTTCTTTTTAATGTATTTAAAAAAACAATGTTTAGAATAACCAAATATAAAAAGGTGGTTTATTTTAGTTTCACGCTTTATCCTTAATAGACAGAATGCAGCGCCCAACGTTACGGTCCCGGCGTATTTCTTATGCCTCGTATACTGTCATGAGCCTCATACATACATACATCATAGGGGAATTGTGCTCAAGATTGTATACTATGATAAGATGACACACTGACGCGAATATTGATCTAAATATTCGCGCTAAGTGCGATCTTGTGACGTTTAGAGAGTGTCTGTAGATGCAGCTAGTGCTTAAATTCAGTATGGCTGAAAGTGAATGCAGATGGACAAGTAATTCATGTTTTCGTTATTTTCAATTGCAAAAAATTTTTTTTTCGCTTTTGCTTGATGGTGAAAAGACATGTAAAATCGACAAGTGTAAGACGACATACACTTGTCGACCTAAGTGCGATTTTTGTTTGTTTTTATGATATTTGAAAGATGATATTTCTGAAACTAAAATAATTTCCTTGATTATGATATATATAATTGTATACGCAATATGCTGTTCTCAGATGACTTTATTTATTTGAAATATTTGTCTTGAAAGAAAAAGTATGTCATCTTAAGCACAATTCCCCTACTTGTGACTAGAATTATGGTATTAGGTTCGAATCCTACTTGGTGGAAATGTATATGTGCTACCTAAGTCAAAATGTTCAATACACAAAGACTTGAATGACATAGTCTCTGAATTGATGTGATGCAGAGAAGACAGTACTAAGTGTATTCTAAGGGCTGAATTATAAGAAATATGCAAAGATAAAAACAATGCAAAAAAAAACTTTTGTATATTTTTTAGAATGACATGTACCTAATAAGTCAACAATACAGCTCGATAGAAATAGTATTTGTCACTTGTAGGTTACTTGGCAGTATTCAGTGTAGCTTCATGCGAAGGTACCTGGTCAATATTTCAAAAAACGGAGGAAGAGCAACTCTTGTTGTTCGCATTGACCGAAGTCGACTGTCCCCGACTACCAACGGATTCAGCTATAACGGTTACATTCGCTGCTGTAGGACAGGAGTTACCGCAATTGTTCCTGGATTTAAGAACTCAAAAGGGAATGATTTGGAAATCAGCTATTATACTACACGATGATACATTAAGTGAGCATATTTTATATAGTTTTTATTTTAGACCTTAAATTTGTTGTATATTCGTTTTACTATATGTGGGGCGATTAATACATAAAATACTGAGAAATCTAGATTCACTGAGTTTTTACTTATTAAATCGTATAGAAATGTGAAGACATTTCGTATACATATGCGTTACAGTAAGCGAAAAAAACTATATATTTTTTTGTTTTTTATGTTTTTACACATACTTCACTGCGTCACAGTTTTTGAAATTAAGTTTGATAGTAACGATTGAAAATATAAGACTATTCATACGAATGGCCTGTGTTATGATTATAATATAATTGATAATTGAAATTATAATTTCTAAAAAAATATTATTTCAAATACATGTATAATTAGAATTATAGGTATTTATTTAATCGTTATAATTAAACATTAAATCAAATCAGGTTCACGCTGTATCCCGCACCCAGCAGGGTAGGCCGAGGGAACCTAGTATTAAGACACTCCGTTCCCCACTTTCTGCCGAGTTTTGGAGGCATTGCGTGTTGAGTGGCAGAACTCAACGCAGCGCTATGCCCCGACACCAGAGCGAAGAATTGGAAATATAAACGTAAATAAATATGTCACTTCCTCGAGTGGTGATCGAACCCACATCCGTCGCACCGGTAACACCCTTGTGCCGCTGTAATCAAAAAATAATTTTAGACCGAGACATGATATCTCGCGTCGTGGAATCCCTGACCACCCAGATAGACGACGACGACGTGCCGTCGATATCTGTTACAGTATTTAAAATGAAATACGAAGTCAACGAATACTTGAGAAGAAAGGAGGTTCACCGAGTGTTGTCGAAATTACCTGTTAAATATATAGGTAAGTTCTAGGTAACTATTCATAGGTAATTTATAAACAGGTATTTGTAAGAGCACTGGTATAGCAGACTGGCACATACGCTGTCAGTGCTTCATCAGCTGCTGAAACACTAACATACTAGACAGAGCCAGCAGGTATTTGTAAGAGCACTGGTACCCATGACACAAGTTAATTAAGTCTTACAATGGGTACCAGAGTTCATAAAACCAGAGTGAGATTATTTAACTGAATGCTGTAATAAAAAGTAAATAAAATAAAAACAACTGAACTTTATCCTTAATATGGGTAGCCAGAAAGAACGGAGCGCCAAACGGTACGGTCTCCGCATACCTTTTTTGCCTCGTCTACTAATATCAACATCTACATACATCATACATGTCAATTATTAATGCAAAAATGGACAAAAAATATAAAAATGTAATTTTTTGCATTGTTTTCATCTTTTCAGTTCATTTCTCGTCATTTAAGCCTTAGAAAAGACAAAGTAACTTATCTCAATGTAAGTGCATTGTTGGACATATATCTATCTGTAAATATATGAAAATCTTTTACAATAAATACTCAAACTAACAAAGAAATACATTTTTCGTACCTGAATATACAAAGTAATAAATATTTTTACCGTCATTCGGGTGAAATTGAGAAGCAATGAATTGTACATATAGTCGATAGTTCAATTTGTTGTAAAAAAACCGGAAACCCTATATGATCACTTTTCTTTTCTCTATAGGTTTGTTCGCCTGTCCATGTGTCAAGATATTATTTTGCATTTATCATGTATATTATTTTAAATATAATTATTTATATTGTTAACAATAATCGTTCATATTTTAGGAGAAAAATTCATAGCAATAGTAACAACAGCTGTGATGGCCACGATAGCGGAAGCGGCGCGGGAACTTCTAATGTCGCACACACAGGCACAATGGTTGTATGTCATATCTGACACTAGTGGACGAGGAAACTTTTCCAATCTGATCAACGATTTGTACGAAGGAGAGAATATTGCTTATATTTATAATGTTACGGAGAATGACGAAGGATGCAAGGTTTGTATTAAGTTGAACCATCTCATTAAATTAAAATTATTATTTATCAGTTTTTTAAGTCCATTGAAACCGATTGTATAGCAAGGGAACAAATGTCCCCCGAGTGGGAAGCGAAAGTTCAGAAAACCTACGTGAGGGCGGCCACTGTACTAAGGTGTACTGTAACGTTAATAAACTAAGAAACTGTATTGATACACGATGTTTCATCGAAATTAAGAAAAATATCTGAATTTGGTTGGAGATTGTATTAGAATTCACAGAATTTGCATATTTTACATACTCGAAATTAGCTATATAATATGTAGATTTAGGCTTTTGCATAAGCTAAGATCTTAATATTTAAAATGTTTTCTTTAACTTACATTTTAATAGAATGGTCTGATATGCTACGCTAAGGAAATGATGAGTGCATTCATATCAGCGCTGGACTCGGCTGTGCAAGAGGAGTTCGATGTGGCGGCGCAAGTGTCAGACGAGGAGTGGGAAGCGATACGACCAACTAAGCTACAACGACGTGATACGTTATTGAAACATATGCAGGTTAAACATTTCACCTATTTTGAGTGGGCAGTGGGAGTGGGCAGAGGGAATTAAAAGTTAACACACACTCCGTTTCCCACTCTCCACCGAGCTTTAGGTACACCAACCACTCACGTCATTTTTTTACAATAAACTAAGCGAATGAGAGGTAAAAATAAAATAAAAAAAACTAAATATATCTCCAGAATATTCTCAAATAAATTACGTGAACAGATAATAATTATAACAGCAGCTAAATGCAGTACATAAGTATCAAAATTTATTAATCTCTCGTACTATAATAATTCTTCAGCAATACATAATGGTAAAAAGTAAATGCGGCAACTGTAGCTCGTGGCGGGCGCTCGCCGCCGACACCTGGGGGGCCACTTACAGGGAAAAAACATATGAAACTAAACGTAACGTGACGTCCATCGTTATTGAACATGTTGAATTATTGAATGTGAGTATTACCTGTATTGAGAAAATTTGTTAGTTCAATTTTTCATTATATATTTTCAATATTTTCAATTGGCTACAAGAATAATGCAAAAGGAAGCCTTTAAATTTAAGCCAAGTTTTTTTTCCCCCTTCAGAGATGCTGGAACTTAAATAAGGTTGTAACAATCGTAGAATAAATTTGGAATAGCTTGATAAGAAGAAGAATTTTAGGAAAGTTAAAATTAGCGTTAGGACGGTCTCCATGTGGCGGCGTGGGTTTACATGCCGTTATGTTGAATTTTTTACACGTTTTCTAAGAATTTTAAGATAAATTTCCCTCGACAGGTCGGTATTTGGCGTCCAATCGATGGCATTAAATTTGAAGACGTTCTATTTCCTCATATAGTACATGGGTTCCGTGGTAAAGAACTGCCTATTATCACATATCATGTAAGTTATATACATATCTATATAAAAATATTTTGTTTAGTAAAATTAACATAAAACATAAATATAAAACATAATTTTAAAAATAGTATCGATAATACTGGATGAAGGTCACGTGAATAGAGTAAGGACATCCCTTAGGGCATGTATGAAAAGGTTCATGACAGTGGATGAGATAAAAGAGATATGCAGAGAATGTAGTGATCTGGCTCTCCCTCTAGGAATAATATGTAAAATATTAAAGTAAACAAAATAAGTTAAAATTTTATTTTCAGAATCCTCCATGGACATATTTACAATCAAACGAGTCTGGATCTATTGTTAGTTACCGTGGTCTACTTTTCGATATTGTACAACAACTGGCAAAAAATAAAAATTTTACGTAAGTTTTGGAAGTAGTAATAAAGTTTTTAAAGTACATCATATTAAAATGGACTTTACCTTATTTTGAAATTGATGATATTGAAATCACTAAGTTTGACTATTTTACGTAGCGTTTGAAAAAAGTAACATTATACCTATAAATTTAAAAATACTAATATTTTGAGGTCTTTTTGTCCAAGTGGGAAAATGTCTGATAGTCAGCGCTTAAATGTATGGTTGGCTTCTCATGAGAGTGAATTAATTAATTTCATTTTCTCTCTGACAAAGCAAAGCGCAGCGTTCTGTTCCACCAAACAACAAGCCACCGGGGACCGAGAGCCTATTTTTACCTACAAAAAAAGAAACAAGCTAAACTAAAAACCACAATTCCCTACGTAAACACTATTGAGTATTCTGATCTAGTTATTTCTTCAAATGTTATTTCAGCATTCGAATAGTTTTACCCGGAAATATAAAACAAAATCATACTAACGACACTGCGACGGATGTGAGTAGTCGTTGCTATATAAATATACTTTTTACATTTTTAAAATCATGTTTGTAATGATATTTTTAAAATAAAATATAAAGTAATATACATATATAAAAAAAGTTTTTTTAGTAATAAAGAAAATCTCTTTAGTTAATTCATAGCACTATTGTAATCAGTCATAAATTTTTAATTTCAGTTCAGTGAATCATTTATTTCATTGTCGTACAAGCGCTGTAGTAAACTGAGCTATATTTTCATTTTTCCTTCCTTTTTATATTATCATTTTCTTCCTTCAACAATTTACGATTGTCAAGCATATATGTTAACAGAAAATTGTAGAATATTATGTAAGCATATTTAGAACAACAAGCACATTAGTTACAACTTTTCAATGCTAACGACGTTTGTGGGTTCGATTCCCACTCAGTGGGATGAATTCTCATATCTCATATGCTAGATTGCCTCTACCTATTTATACTGGTATATTAGAAAAAAAATGCTAACAAAGAAATTGTTATTCAGATGTCTCACAGTATAAGCTCTATGTTGACTCTATCAGCGATTGCGCAGGGGCGTGCGGCGCTTGCTGCTGCTGCGTTCACTGTTTTATCTGATCGTAACCCAGGTAATATGTATATGAATATTTCATGGTAATTAACTTAAATAAAGAAAGAAAAAGAAGAATAAGAGAAATTAACTTAAACAAAGAATGAATAACAAATTATAAAAACTCTATGATTATAATGATTAAAATATATTGTGGATATATTAGGTAGTAGTTAATAAGTTTTTATTATTTAAGTTGTTTTACACCTCAGACCTCAAGTCCTCTGTGCCTTTCTTGCTCAACACAAATGTGTGTATTTGTTAATTAAGCCATTGGTTTGTATAAAGGAAAGAATAATAACCGGTCTCTCAATAAATTGATTGATTTTATCAAGTTCCATAATATGCAATGAGTGTTTTTGCCTTACTAATGTTTTAGGAGTGTAGCAAATTAACAAATTAAAATATTTTGTCAAATAACAAGTTTTCTAAAATATATGTTTAAACTTTTAAAAAAATAGAACGTATAGAACTTTTGTATAAGTGTGTAATATAAAATGTAGAATAATAGAAAATGTCATTTTATTTAGGTATAAACTACACAATACCTATTAGTACTCAAACGTATTCGTTCATGATTGCTCGGCCAAGAGAGTTGAGTAGAGCGCTACTATTTCTACTGCCTTTCACTACAGACGTAAGTTATTTTCATGTTTATTTAATATTTTGCCATTTTATTTGATTTTGCTCCAAATAATCGTCATTATTAATAGAAAAATGTTAAGTTATTTTGCATATATCTACGTAGGTGGTAAGTACGCATGCAGTTTTTCCAGAAAATTCTGGAATTTCTGCGGGAGCTCCAGGATAAAAAGCCTATACGCCAATATGCTCCAATACCCTCAATCTTTCAGTGAAAGTCCCATAGACATCGGTTCAGCTTTCCGGAAATTAGCCCGGACAAACATACAGAGAGATGCAATTTTAAAACTATTTGTTCATGTTTCAACAGACTAGTAATCTTTCTACTAGGATCCGGACCTACAGCCTATAACCATATTTTTTAGTTTTAATTTTATAAATATTAAAGTTAAAGTAAGTAATTGAAGTACCTTTTGTTCTTTAGACATGGCTCTGCTTAGGTTTTGCTGTCATTTTGATGGGCCCCACGCTTTATATAATTCATAGACTGAGCCCATATTACGACGCTATGGAGATAACCCGAGAAGGCGGTTTGTCCACAATTCACAACTGTTTATGGTATATTTATGGAGCTTTGTTACAGCAAGGTAAAAAATAAGGATAAATATTTATTGTTTAAATTGTATGTATATATATATTAATGAATAAATTACTGATTCGGTCAAGTTCTTTCATCTATATTTTGTATAATTTGGGTTGAAAGACAATTCGAGATTCGAGAAATCTTACTATAGGTATAGTACTCGTAGGATGATTTTGCATATTTAGCAAGATCAATAAATAACTAGATCACCAAGACCTTGGCACTATTACATGTTGGACCTACCAGAGTCGTGTATAATATATACTGTCATCTGTAATATATATGTATTATTATAATTTGTAGGAGGCATGTACCTTCCTCGAGCGGACAGCGGGCGTCTCGTGGTCGGTACTTGGTGGATAGTCGTTTTGGTGGTGGTCACCACTTATTCAGGGAATTTGGTCGCTTTTTTAACTTTTCCTAAACTTGAAATACCAGTCACTACCATATCTGAGCTTTTGGAAAGTAAAACGTATACTTGGTCTATTAGTAAAGGATCATTTTTGGAGATGCAATTGAAGGTATGTGGTAAAATCGATTTTATTATGACTTTGTAATGTAACTTATAGATAAAAAAGCTTTATAAGATCGTAATAAGCTTTAAAAATTAACACCAAATTCAAGAAATTACTAGAATAGTCAATTTCAGAATAGTTTTAAATCCTAATTAACACTCGTAAACAAAAACAATGTGCAGAATGTTACATTTTAAAAAAATATAAAATCATGATTAGAGAAATTGCTTTATTCCCTTTCCAGTAATAAATAAAATCGTGATAAATATTTATGTAGTTACAGTACAGGTGTAGACACAAAACGTATATTATTAAACGTTTTTTAAAATTAATTGTTTTAAAATGTATATTCCCACCTAACAAAATAGTTCAAATAAACTAATAATAAATGTTATAAAAATCATAGAGTTCTGACGAGCCAAAGTATATAGCGCTAGTGAAAGGGGCGGAAGTGACTGGCGGCATTAACGTTGTTGAAGGCAGCCTCGTTTCCGGTAAGAAAATTTAATTCACATACAACTTTAACTGGAAAACTTGTTGCATTGACGTTATGACGTTCGACGGAATTTTTGCTTAGAAAACGCGGATTCAAGTTTCATAATAATATGGAAATATTCAATGTATTTGTTTCTCTACAATATTTTTTTTTATTGTGAATATCTTTTTTTATGATATAAATAAAAAGATTTTGTATATAATTTCAGTTTATAAAAGACAAGGCAATTAGAAAATATGCAATATGAAAATAAAATATGCAATATGCACTTTATAATTTTATATATTATTATCCCCAAGGCTCAGAGATATTAAACCGAGTCCGCAATCAACGCCACGCGCTGATCGACTGGAAGTTGCGTCTCAGTTATCTCATGAGAGCTGAGACCGTCAAAACTGATACCTGCGATTTTGCATTGAGTGAGATATCATACAATTATATTTAGTTTGCACTTCTAAAATTTCCTAAATTTTCGCTGTAATTTAAGAAAAATATACTGTCCTCGTCCTTTTGCGTGATGGTATAAATACGTAGTTTGTTTAAACATTCTGGATAAAATATTAATATTTTTTTCCAGTACTGCCATTGAAGCTTACAACAGTCGCTTCGCGTTTGTTTAGGTGTGTGCCATTACTGAATTAGGTATAGTGTAGGGACACTTCAGCACTCCTGAGCTGAGATGGAAATTGCTCGATAGTGCGACGTCTGCCCTAACAGAGGCTATTCTGTCCTCATAAAGTCGTCGCAGACGGTGCACAAGGTGCTTAGGCGTACCCATGGCCAATAAAATTTCTCACAGCTTTGGTAATTTAATGCTTTAGAAAAGTCAACTAAACAGATGTATACTGGCTTGTTGAATTCTATGCTACGTTCAAATTTTTATACGTTTTCTCAATAAGTATTTTTCTTTCCTAATTCCGGTTTTCAATTATCTATTATATTTTTTCAATAAATAAACAAAGACATGACGTGTCATCTTTTAAATTATTATTTTATTCTAAAGGTGCCGAAGAATTTATGGATGAGCAAATAGCAATGATAGTTCCTGCCGGAAGTCCGTATCTTCCTGTGATAAATAAAGAGTAAGAACTAGTTAACCTCGTTCGTAGATAATTATGAAAAATATGATATAGAGGTACAAACGTTTAATTGTAAACACGACGGTTGCGGGTTCGATTCCCTCTCGGGGGAACAAAATATTTAGTATTTACATTTCCTCGCTCTGGCAAAAGTGCGGCGTTAAGCTCCGCCACTTAACACACAATGCCTCGAAAATGGATTTAAATTATTAAATACAAAGAACTAAAAAAAACAAAATTTTCATTAATTTTATTAAACGCCATTTAAAACTAATTAACATTAGTTTACATTGTAATTGTAGATTAAATCGTATGCATAAAGCGGGGCTCATCACCAAGTGGCTGAGCGCTTATTTGCCAAAGCGCGACCGCTGTTGGAAGACCTCCACTGTGGAGGAAGTCAACAACCACACTGTAAATATTAGCGATATGCAGGGTTCATTCTTCGTGTTATTTCTTGGTAATTTAAAGTTGTATTTATGTATTAATTATCTTTATTAGTTAATATTGAAATGTCAAGGTCTTGGTAGTATAGTATAAAGCGCGGCGTTAAAGGCCGATAGTCAACACGCTATGTTTCTAAAAATGGGTGGAAATTGGTGAATGGAGTTTCTCAACTTTAGGTTTCCTCTGCCCACCCTGCTATGTGGGATACAGTGGGAAACTGGTTAAATTATATAAAAAAAATAATACATTTTCTAAGTAGAATACACAGGATTGGGGTAAAATCAAAAATATAGGAATACTTATAATATTGATATACTAATGTATCTCATATTTGATGCCTACAGTACAACGTTTTATTTTTTTCTCTAATATCTTGGCTCTATCAAATAAAATATAAAAAGAGGACACAGTTGAATATTATTAACAAGTAATGTTGGCAGTAATGTTGGAACCTCCACGCCTTTACAAAAATGAATATGTAATTAAAATATAAAAATAATTAAGACAACTCGAATCAATATTTATTTTAACGTAAATATATTTTTTGGTTTTACAGGTGTTTTTTCAGCAACAACAGTTTTATTATTAGAATGGATTTTCAAACGCCGTCAGAAGAGGGTCGACCAGATTATTATAAAGCCTTATACAGATTAAACAATAACAATAGCTGAAACTATACTAGTTTTATTTTATTTTTATGTATTTATTCGTCGCACTATATCCTTTTAAATTTTGAACAGATCGAGGCAATGAAAATAATTCATTGTACCGAGTGGGAATTGAACCTACTGCCGTCACGTTTACTATCAATATTTGCTACACATAGTTATTGACCATGTTGTTTTTCTCACTAAATTGGTTAAGACCAGTATATAAACTAAAAGCTATGGTTGTCATTTGGCGGCCCTCCAGAAGATTATACCCTCAGTTAATTGCGACACGTGCACTTAATGGCCTCTGGAGTCATCTTAGGTTTAATTTAAACGACTTTGTCTAAGAAACGAGCTGGTGCTACTCGCCACTTATTATGAGATCAGTTTGTAAGCCTGAAAGATTATTTTTTATATTTTTTGTAACAATACTATATTAAATATTAAGATTTCGGTTTTTTAAGTTATGATCATAAAGTCTGTTAGTTTTGAATTTTAATTGTAAAAAAGGAGTTACACCTGCGTCTTCTTCTTCTTCCTGGCATTAATCCCGGCTATTACAAGGGTCTGCCTTCCTACTCAACCTACTCCACTTTGCACGATCTTTTGCGTCCTTGGTGGTTAGACCATTGGCTCTCATGTCCTGCATCACGACAATCTAGCTTCCTTGGGCGTCCGGGAGGTCGCGCCCCAGGAACTGGTAGAGCAAGACACTTGCCTCCGACATAGTCTTAGACCGGCGCGTAACGTGGCTAAACCATCTCAAGCGACGCTCTTGGAGCTTATCCGCTACGTCACGGACCCCAAGACTACCTCGAATGAATGTGTTGCGTATGCGGTCAGACCGCGTTACGCCGCACATCCACCTCAGCATCTTCATTTCCGTGACGTGAAGCTCCTGAGTGTGCCGAGATAGTGCTGGCCAACATTCGCTGCCGTATAAAAGAACCGGTCGGACGATGCTCTTGTATATCAGCCCCTTGAACTTGGGCGGTATTCTGCTGTCGCTGACCACACCAGTGACCTACCGCCATTTGGCCCAGGCAGCGCTTATCCGGCCAAGGACATCGTGATCAATGCCTCCAGACTTGTGCATAACGGATCCAAGGTACCTGAACTTCTCCGACTTAACGGCTGGCTCAGGACCTATAAGGATGGGCCTCAAGTCCCGGCTCCCGGAGGCCATGTACTCTGTCTTCGACACATTTAGTTTAAGACCCCCGTTCTCAAGCGTTTCCTTCCAGAAATTCACTTTACGCTCCAGTGTCAGTCGGTTCTCGGCAATGAGTGCTATGTCGTCGGCATACATCATCAGCCAAGGAGGCTGGTCCTGGACGTGAGCCGAGACAGTATCGAGCACTACATTGAATAAGAACGGACTAAAAGCCGAGCCCTGGTGAACCCCCACTGTAATCGGGAAGGGTCTAGTGTCGCCAACAGCAGTCCTAACCATAGAAGCGGAATCGTGGTACATGCCTCTGATAATCTCAATATAGGCCTCAGGGATCCCTTTGGATCGCAATGCCCACCAGATACACTGACGAGGCACACAGTCAAAGGCCTTCTGCAGATCTAAAAAGGCCACGTGCAGAGCTCTCCTTTTTTCCCTGTATGCCTCCATCAAAGTTCTGAGGGCGAAAATGGCGTCCATGGTGCCCGATCCTGGCTGAAATCCATATTGAGACTCAGAGACAGTACACTCTCGGCGGAGCCTGAGGTCGATCATGCGCTCGAAGAGCTTCATGGTATGACTCATAAGCTTAATGCCCCTATAACTACCACAATCTTGAACACTGCCCCTTCCCTTGTAAATAGGGGTAATAAAGCTAAGCCACCACTGATGCGTCATCTTACCAGTGTTCAAGATATGGTTAAAAAGGTCAGTAAGCACGAGCACACCAAGAGAGCCCAACGATTTCCACGCTTCGATCGGAATGTGTCAGGAGTTACACCTGCGTATATCTATGTAATATAGCAAATCCATTGGACCAGACGAGTCTTTGAGTGGAGATTGCGGACCGGCAAACCTAGCGTAGGCCGCCCTCCAGCTCCAAGGACCGACAACTGTGGAAAACGTTGCTGGCTTCGACATTTATGTCAATCGGTTAATCTATCAGCAAGGGTTGATAGCGTTAGCCTGGTGCACTTAGTATTTTGTAAAAAATATAATACATTGAAATTTTAAATCTTTATTAAGTTACCGACACGACGTGACCCGTCGCACGCTTCATTTAATATAAATATCATTTAAATTGTGCGGAATAGCGCTCTTTTTAAGAATAATTTTATTATTATTTAATCATAATAAAATTATTCTTGAATAGATTTAATAGATACCTATGTTAAATTATTAAAGAAAAATTAAAAAATATATATAGTATATGTAATTTTAATTCCATTCTATCATGAGGGATAACAGATTGTCAGAAACAACCAAGCAATAAATCGTTCCAATCTCCATATACATTGTACAGTTGCGTGACTAAAAGCTAATCCGCAATTTCCCTAACTGGGGAACCGAAAAATCCGCCATTGTCTCCAGCCATTGACTCCAATTAGGGCAAAATTTTCAAAAATCTGTAAGTATATCCAAAAACCTTAGAAAAAATCGGTTAAAAAAAATGAATTATCTTGCATCTTGCTTATAGCAGAACGATTGTAACGTCATAAAACCTGTATTAAGACGTGTCCTACATAAATGCAGGCTTCCACCGACCGGTCACAGTCCGGGTTAGGTCCTTGTTTGATTCGGCCGCTAAATTGTTTACAGTTTATTAATTATTTTTTTATTTCTAAGGAAATTTGGGTGTCAATGACAAAATCGAAGAGAAAATTTGCGATCACGGACAAATTTTTACCCAGGTTAGTAGTTTATGCGTAATTTAATTGATAATAAGTAGAAAAAAGAATAGCACATCAGTGTGATCTTTAACTCAAGTTTTCTTTGTATTCTATGTAATATTTTACATTTTCATAGATTTCAGATAAAAAAGCTATTTCTAACTGTCTGCGCTTGCGCATCCTTAGTTATCATAAAATAAGTACATATTTAAGATACAAATTAACCAATCAATGAAACCTTTCCTTATGAGTTTTATATATACATCGTCGATATTTTAATTAATATATTTTTCCCCTTTTGAAACTGCTATATATTTATTTCTCTTAAATTCCAAATATCATATTTAATAACTCATTTTAAAATTTGTTAAGAGAGGTAAATAATGAGATAGATATATTATTAATACATGAATATAGGGCTTAAAGATGAGAGATGCTAGAAGTGATTTTTGGAATTTTGTCTATATAATATAAATAATTCGCCCTGGATCTTATAATAATTAACACAACGTTTTGTTTGAACTGCGGAACTTTTATATGTTTTTATTACGTAATTCTAATAAAGTAATTCTTTTTTTTCCTTCCATTTTTAACTATTATTTAAGTACTCATTGACATTAATATATATAAATATAGGTCTTTATCTACAGATTGCAAATTACTTTGGTTAAAACTAGTTGATACAATTTGGTTACAGTATTAAATATATATTTTAAATTACCCTATTAGCATATTTTTTTATAAATCCACACGTCATCATAGAATTAATTGGTTAGTCATGTTGTTACTAATAATAAATAAGCTCTAAAAATTTAACCAATGAAACAAGTATGAACAAAAAATATATAAAAAGAACCCTTACGCGTAAGATTTGAATTATTTTACATATAACTAAAGGTTACAATTTGACAATAAAAATAATAAATCATTAAAGAGAATTTTGAGACCAACTTGTGAGTGCAAGTTAAATTTTCACTGGGCCAATGTGTATTCGAGCTCTGCCCTCCATGTTGTATTTTATTCAATCGAAATAAAAACGTTTTTAACAACAATTTAACAAAAAAATAATATTAAAATTATTGTCATTAAAATATTTATAGTATTAACATTTCTTTTATAGTATTAATTTTTCTTTGCATTTATCTTTGATATTTCAAATGTAAAAATAAAAAGCGGACCAGCTCGAGTCGGGCTCACCTACCGAGGATTCCGTACAACAAATTGGAGATCTCGAGGTTTTCCTGAAATTCAGACTTGGCTTAGCCAGAGCCCTTTCATGTGACACCTTGCTTGCGGCTTTAATACCAAATCTTTGACTAATGTTTCAATTTTTAAATTGACCTTTCACACTTTGTAAGAACTGTTTATGTTATTAAGCGTAAACTACAACATGGTTTATTATTTATAAAAAATAAGTTAAAATCATGTTGAAATATCCAAAGAATACATTGGTTATTCCACAAACCGGTTAGTGTTTACGAGTGACATGTTAAATAGTTGTTTTCTAGCGCGAGCACGAGGGCGCCGCGTGCAGGCAGCAGTCAGCGCGGTCTCGCGTGACATAACATAGTCATTGAACTTTAAAACCAGATTTACGAAGAAATGCGAATAATTAGAGAAACCTTTTAAGAATATCTCTGAATAATCTATGTTATTAACTATATCTGAGATAAATAACATATAAAAAAAAATATGATGATTGCCCAATCGTCCCTGAAAGGTGGTAGGGACGGCAGACCGTTGGTTGGATATTTTCACTACTTTGATCTGATTAAGAAATATGTAGTTCCACACTCTAATAATTGTTTTAAAAAAATAACTAAAAGTGGAGAACGATGTAATAAATGTAGGAGATGCATTAAGTTAAATAAAAATACATTATCTGTAGGTATCTGTAGGTACTTACGGGCATATGAATGTGGAACTTTAAACTATTATTTATCATATATTAATGTAAAACTATGTTAATAATCGTATTTATTATACGAATAGCAGTTGTTCATAAAATATAACGAAGTGCCTTAAGGAGTTCTATCAGACTGAGATTAGATTTTAGATATTCGATTTAAATTTTCAGTTTGCTCTTTTATATGTTTAAGCTTCGTAGCTATAAGTAAATTTGATCGTTCCTAAAATATATAAAAATAACTAATTACCTAAATTATATAAAAATACTTAAAAAGGAAAAATCAGTTAAGTGCGAGTCGCAGTTGCCCCCCCCCCCCAAGGCTTCCGTAAATCGATGCATAAATAATGCTTGTATCTTTTGATTGCGGTAACTTATTTTTTTCTGCGCTTCAAGGCACCATAGATTTGAATATTGAATATTAATTTTAGCTCGATACTTCCGCGCAATCTGAGATAAGTTGTCTTAACAGACAGACAAGCAACAAAAGCGGGTAAAAAAATCTTTAATAATTCCGTTTTTACTTTGTCAAGTACGGAACCCTAAAAAACGGAACGGTTGTAGGTTCGGTTACTACTCGGGGGAATAAATTATTATTATCTGTTCCTCGCTCTGCTAACGAGACAAAGCTCAGCATTGAGTTCCGCCACTCACCATGTATAGACTCAAAAATTGGTCAGATGTTTCATTCTGTACATCTCTGCTATATATGCGGCATACAGCATAAACAAACAAAATACAGTAAAAATACACTGGAGTTTCTCTTTGCCTTTTTCGTGTAATGAAGTTACTTTAAAAAAAAGCTATAATACAATGTACATTGCCATTGCAGTGAAAACTGAATACAACGGCATGTCGTTGTGACCTAAATTAGAGGATACGTTTCTAAGTCACCTTATAGTCGCACATAGTCTATTTGGAACTGCTCTGAGCGTCTAACAACAGCTGTTCTATTTACTTTATATACCATATATTTTGATATGGCTACTTCAAAATATTTTTTTTTTGTAATATTTATGTATTTAGCTTAATTACAATCCAGATTTCTATTGAAAGTAATTCAAATTTTCATTCATTTTCATTATTTTTATAATGCAAAAGGATAAAAAGATTTTATTTAAGTTAATAGTGTAGTGCCAGAAAATTTTCTGTAGAATATTGCTGTATTCAAAGTTTTTGAGAATTTTAAACTTGCTTCTATGTTTAACTTATATTACATGCTTAAAACTACATTATACATAAGACAAATGAACCACTAAGTTTAAATTTTAATAAACACGAATAATAATACGATACTGTGAATTTTCCAACTCGAATCTCTTTTGGAGGAATATTTCCAAATGCTAATTGATGAGATGGAGGTCTATATTCAACTCTATTTCTCTCCGTCTTAGCAAAAAGCACAAACAATAAAAAAATATACATATTGAGACCATTTTAGTTTCACGCATTTTCCGTATAGGAAGGTAAGCAGTGAGAAATATAACGTTCAGTTTTTCGCGTGTACCACTGGAACAAATATCTTTAGCACGCAAAGACCACGTGAAAGAATAAAGAGTTGCTGACAACAACTTATGTTAATTAACAACTTAAGACTGTTTTAAAGTCAAACTCGCTTTCAAAAGTTAATTTATCATTTCTAATATACTATAAATATGTTAATATGAAACAAACAGTATTGAAATGAGTGTGATCCCATAGCCGTTACTATTGCATCAGGCGGTCAGACCAGTTGTTTGACCTAAAGGACCTTATTGTCTTCTATATAAATAAACCTGTTTGTGAATATGCATTGCATTCATACATATTAATAGATAATTAATTAATAAATTAATTTAATATTTTTTTCTAAACTGAAAATCCACTATATTTTCAGGAGGAATTAAGAAAATTTAAAATATTTGTTTCAGGATATGTTGTCATACTATAATGCGAATACGTAACAAATCTAAATCTTTAGGTGTGAAAAATATTTGGAAACAATTATAAAAATAACTTAGATTAGATGCACAAATTGCAGTTTCTATTTATTTAATCTATCATGCGATGTTTCTTCCTGCCATAAAAACTTGCATATTAACAAGATAAATTATAATAAGATAAGTATTTATGAGAAACAGAAATAAAATTAGATATATCTTTGTAAATTCTTTTCATCATAATCACGCATCTACCGCATGATGTGTTGAACATAAATAAATTCAAAGCAAAAAATCTTTTTTAAAAAAAGCTTTTATTTAAACGATTTGAAAAGGAGAAAATATTTTTTTTCTTTTAAATTTAAACTATCAACACATAACCTCATTATACACAATTTATATGATCATAAAAGCTTGTCGCGCGATTTACTTTCGTAAATAAACCAGTACTAATTTAATTGTGTAAAATCTGTACAAAGTTTAAAATTTTAAAGTTTTAATTTAATTTAATATAGATTAACGCGACAAGCTTTACTTTACGGCGTACTTTTTGGCGTAATTAGTGTTTAGCTATGACATTTTGAGGTACACAGTAATTGCTTAGAATTATTGTAGCTTTAAGTTTCGCCATGCCAATAAGTTAAACGAAAAGTATTACTAATTACTTGCACATTCCTAAACTCTTCTGAAACTTAAACAAAACAAAATATTATATTATTTCTTGAACACAAACATATATTTTTAATATAGTATTCACATCATATATCTAATATTAATGATTATAAACGATAAAAAATATATTTAAAATACAACAATTAATTTCTAGGCTCGCTAAGAACTTGTGCACGCGCAAAGGCAGTCGTCGCGCTAACACCGGCAACCGACTCGAGCACGCAGTACTCACGCACATACAGCACGTGCCATAGGTCCTCGGTCTCCTCTGCCTTCATCTTCACATCACCTCCTCCCCATCACCGATAGACCATGGCCCGCGGCGACGAGTGCAAGACCGCCTCTAAGGCTAACCACGCGTGCAACCAATTTGACGTAGCTGCTCCTATGAAGTAAGACCAATTTAACTATGTAACTATTTAAAATTAGCATACAGCTTAAATAGATTAGATTAAATAGATTAAATAGACTGTAGCACCTCTGGTGCTGCACGGGGTCGTGGGCGGCGGTGATAACCGCCAGGTGACCCGTACGCTCGTTTGCCTTGTCCTTTTTCCATAAAAAAAAAGAATAGATTTATGAAGCAAGAGTAAGGTGTAAAAGAGGCAGGGGGATACCTCAATTGAACACTGTACTGATAATACTGGTCATGTTCGTTAAGAATTCAAGAGGAACGACCGTAGTGCATGCATTGATGACAGTGAACGAGGCTAAAGAGATATACAGAGAACGTAGCGTTTGGCTCCATTCGCTCGCTATTCGTCTCGCTACCTTGCGGGGTATAAAGCGTGAAGTTAAAATAAAACATTAAATTATTTAATTATATTTTAATAAGTAAAACTACCTTATAACGTGTTTGTATGAGATTTGTAGGTATATATAAGAATTGATTTTGAATAATTTCAAGGATCCAATCGTATAAAACGTGTTAGTTATCTTTTATTTATCTTATTATAGGTACTTTTCACGACAAACAAAACAAAATTGATTATCAAAACATATTCACAATGACTTAATTATGACGTTAGATATATTTAATACAGAGTACACTGTAGAGTATTATGGTACGAGGCACCTGTCTTACTGGTGTCTTAATACACCCACTAGGTCTAAATTCATTTAGAACAAAGACAGCCGTCATATATTCTATTTTTGTAATGTAGATATGATTGCTAATATTATTTTATTTAAATAGACTATTTTCCGTACAAAATGTATATAATATTACTAGATGATACTTGAGACAGACAGATAATGACAGAACGCGGCGTTTGTGGGTTCAATTGAAGAATAATCACATTATAGCGCATTCTTAAGTTCCAACAGCTAGAAATTTCCCAAACGACCCATTTTTTTTCTGAAAAGACTTCTTAATTACTCTTTATATTATTATATTTAAAGGGGGCACGGGCATATATTATTATATTTACAGCACTATCCAGTAAATACTTATTAAATAAAAAAAAATGGTACAAATTAGCTTAACTGCAAGCAAATTGGGTACCTAAATTTTACCATTCAATTGCAATGCACATTCATATTAAATATAAAACTGCGGTATTTTTCTTTTTCTTTATATTCTACTCACTTATCCTGCTGAATGCTTTTTCATTTTATTAAAAGGACAAAAGTATTCCATTTCTCGCGTTCACATTTAAACAAAATATATGAGTACATTACAAAGCAATCTTGTCGCAAGTGTGAATAGGGAAACTGTAAATTTGCGTAGACTCTTGGATGTTATTTAATATGCGTAGGTTTTCCGTAGACTTTCTATAATATTGAATATTTGGAAAATATTTATTAAACGTTAATAATAAGTAGATAATAAGTCAAAAGAACAAAGCTTAGAACAAAACTTTACTTTCTTTCTGAAATTATTATTTTCTTCATTTTTGTTATTCTGCTAATAAGACAAAGGCCAAAGATTAGGCTAAAAGGGAACTGAGTGTTTTAACACTAGGTTCCCCTCTACCTACCCCTCCTGTATGCAGGATACAAAGTGAAGTTAAAGAAATACATAAAACATGCAGTATTCTCTATTTCAGAAAACCTGTCGCTCAATCTACTTTCAAAGATACTAAGAAGCCAGAGCAGAAGAACTACGGCGCCTGGGGCCCCACATTCAAGGACAAAAAGACCTTCATGGAAATGCATCTCTGCTGATCTGCCAATTCCTATATGAACCTCCAAGATTCATTGCTTTGCAAAACGTCATTATTTGTTCCAAAATGTTTACAAAAAAAAATTTGTTCCTCTATAGAAAAAACTATTTTTCAAGTCATTTTTTTCATACGGAAATTATAATATTTGTGGCAATTTCCAATTTTGCTTCAAAAATTATCAATAGTCATTTATAATGTGACGTTTTAGCTCACTCTCCTTTCTTCTTCGGTGTAGGGTCTCGCGTACTAACTGCCCTGTAACATGTTAACAATTAAAGCATCATCATTTGCATCCGATTTTTTGTTACGAGTACCTAGTAATTCGACTGAAATATCATATAAGTTAACAAATTAATAAAGTTATTTAGTATTTTATTATTTATTTACCTTATTAAAAATTATTATTATGTTTTCCTTCTAAAATTAGGAGATTGATTGAAAAGGTTTCTCTTAAAATTAAAAAATATTTAAGAATTCTACAATTATATAGTGGTTATCCAAAAAGCCTACTTCGTCATGGTACAGTGGCACAACGTCTGACCGTAGGCGCGACGGTTGTGGGTTCCAATAATCAATCCACCATTGAATGTGCAATTGGGAAGGAAGTGAGGAAAAGAGTGTCTGAACAATAGATTATCTCTGCCCATTCTGCTATACGTAGGAGTGTAAAGCAAAAACGTTCGAAATCCTAATGAGCTGAAATGGTTATTATATTATACAATATATAGTAGTAGTAAGTAAACCTTGTTGAAACAAAAATATAGAAATTTAAAATTAAAAATAACATCAACACTCAATATAGAAATTAATTATGTTATTTTGTACCCACAAAATTCATGCTGAAATATATCAGCTTTTTAAAGCTTCAAGTTGCTTTTGTCAAAAAAACCCAAATAAAACTGAACCAACCCAGATATTCAAGACTAGAAGGAAATATCGCTGTCATACAAAGTTAAGCTTGAAATTGCAGTTGGTTATGTAACTGGTCATGTAATTTTACATTTTCCTTTAAATTTCCTTTGAATTGAATGGTACTAACCTGTTTGGAAAACAATGGTTGTAAGAAAATCTTATAAATATAATTAACTAGCAACCGCCAGCGGCTTCGCCCGCTTGAACTACACAAATATTTATTCCCTATATTTAATTACTTTATGTTCTAATATTTCATGTTTGCAGCGCTATTAGCGATTTGTAATATGAACATTTCAATAACTTTGGTACCATATTAGCATAATTGTTATAAGATTTTTTAATGGTTTAAAAGAATGCATTCTACATTACCTAAGATTTAATATCGGTTATAAGTATTTTTTTGTAAATACATATACTAACGATTTTTTTAGAGCGCTTTGCCATATGGTTAATTTTTTTTTAACTTTTTTTTACTTTCACTATATGTTAAACACAAATATAAGTATAATACTATTCATATAATTTACAATTGCATAAACAGACTTAAAGATGAAATAACTGGCCTTGACAGGGATTCATTTCTGATAGGGCTCTTATCATTTTTATGTATTTTTTTGTTATAGAGCATTATTAATTAAAACAAAAAAAATGTTATTCTCATATACTCCCAGTATCTACATGTTGGGCTTTAACGTTTCGAGTAACTATCAGTTAGTATCGTGATCATACGGACAGCAAGAGCAAGTTGGTATCAAAGACACTGGGAGTCACCGGCAGAGCGAGACATTACTTTACGTCAAAACACCGATCGGTAATGATCCCAAGATCGGCCTCATATGAAGTACTGTTCTCATCTCGAGGCACGCGACCCAGTAACATTTGGAACCATATGTTTGCATACAACTTAGAGCCATATGAATCGGTGAGCATCCAATATTCTGTGAAAGGCTTGACACTTTGGTTTTGCCAGCATCCATCATACCAGTTATTTTTGCATGATTCGCGATCGGAGACAAAAATTCTACTAAGTAGTTTTAAGCCTATATTATCGATATATTAATGGACCTAATTCTTAAGTTTTTATATCTTTATACTCAACTTCACGCTGTATCCTGCGCACAGTGGGGTGGGCAGAAGGAATCTAGAGCTAAGATATTCCGTTCCACATTTTCCGCCGATTTCTGGAGGCATTGCGTATTAAGTGGTGGAACTCAACGTCACGCTTTGCCTCGACACCAGAGCGAAGAAATGAAAATATAAATTTAAATAAATATTTCATTTCCTCGAGTAGACATAAAACCTACAACCAGTCGCATTTACTATAACACTTTTGTGCTTCTGCACCACGACTGGCCTCTTTATCTTTCTTTTTTCAGCTTCACGCTGTATCCCGCACAGAGTACAGGCAAAGGGAACCTAGCGTTGAGACACTCCTTTCCCCACTTTCCACTAAATTTTTCGAGGCATTGCGTGTTGGGTGGCCGAACTTCACGCCAGCTGTTGAATTGCTGCTAGAGCGAAGAAATAAAAATATTAATGTACAATAATGCATTACCTCGAGTGGAAATCGAACCCACACCCTTCTGCCCCTGCGCCACGAAGGCCTATATTTTTCATAGATAGATAGATAGAAAAACTTTATATATTTTTTGCATGTGCAGAGTTCGCTTTTATATCCTTTAATTATGTATAGAATATGAAATACATTATATAGTTAATAGATGTTATAACTTATATCCCGAAAAACACATCCTTAGGGGTCGAATTTCGACAAAAAATCTTGTTTCAAAATCCATGTCAAAATCCCATGTAGGGTAGCACGTAGACACTAAAATAATTCGTATGCAAAATTTGAGACTTCACCAGCACTTGTTATTACGAAATTGCATATACAATACCAACCCCAAAACTACATGCTTAGGTATCAAACTTAGCAAAATCTCGTCTTAGTTAACAACTACGTCCTATAAGTAACGTCCATAGAAAATTTGAGACTCTTAGCACTTATAGTAACGAAGTTTCATAGAAACTGTCAACCCTAAAAACAACCCTTTAGAGATGGAATATTGCAAATTCCCTTCTCCGTATGTACTTACGTCCCATAAATGACGTCTATAGAAAATTTTAGACTCCTAGCACTTATAGTAACGAAGTTTCAATAAACTATCAACCCTAAAAACAACCCTTTAGGGGTGGAATATTGCAAATTCCCGTATATACTTATGTCCTATAAGTAACGTCCATAGAAAATTTGAGACTCCTAGCACTTATAGTAACGAAGTTTCATACAAACTTTCGACCCCAAAAACAACCCCTTAGAAATCGAATATTGCGAATTCCCGTCTTAGCGAGCACCTACGTCCTATGCAAAATTTGGGATTCCTAGCACTTGTAGTTTCTGAGATTTCGTGATGAGTGAGTGACCTTTCGATTTTATATATATAAATGACAACTAAAATAAAAACGAGTTATATATAGTTGAAATTGTTTTTCTTAAAAATTAAATAATTTTCTACGAGGTTGCTGTGGCATAGTGAGACAGCGTCAAAGAGCGTCAAAGAATTAGTTTTAATTTATGAACATTTTTTTAAACATGTTTTTATTTCCTATATTAATATCGAATCTAAATTAATCAAGGATGCAGTCAGGAATATTACTACTGCGTCATAAGGTATCTAATTAACAGACCTGTACGGCTCCATGTTCCTAGTTTAATTTAAAAAAGTTAAAACATGAGGCGGTTAATTAAAATCCCTCGGGATATGAACACGCTTTGCAATGTTCAGGTGAAACGTACAGCCAGCTGGTTTTAATTGCATATCGAAACTGATGCACCGTTTATGGCAAATAAGTTAAATAATATATTTATTATGTAGTTTTACTTATAAAGTTCTGTACCTATTAAGGAACGTCCGTCCGTCCATCGGTCTGTCTGTCTGTCTGTCTGTCTGTCAAGAGCCTTTGAACACTTGGAGATATCGAATTGAAGTTTAAACCATAAACCCAGATCTATGGTATTTTGATTTCCTAAAAAACCGTTTTTCTACATTTAATTAAAAAACACAACCAGGCACTGTAGTTGGAGCCTGCAGTACGCCAAAGGGATTCTGAACTTAGAGAGGTAGACAGTTTGTTTTTGGACTCGTTTAATTTGTTTTAGATAGTACTCTCGTGCTAAATTAATGGAAGGAAGGTGGCATACTTATGCAGTAAGGAAGTTAGCCAGGTCGTGTTTCGACTCCCTCAAGTTGTCTTGGAAAGTCAGATCAAATCAAATATTATCAGATCAATCAGTCTTGGCAAGTGAAACTGAAATTATTAAACGCTTCATTTCCTCAAGGGGAAATCGAACCCACAATCTGTCGCGTTTACAGTAGTATATAATAAAAATAATGTAGTGTGTAAACGTATCTATTGTTTCACTGGTATATAAGATATTGAAAACTAAAAATGAATATCATTCTCATTCAAATTTAGATCTTCGGTGCTTGTAGTAAGGTTAAAAATCATTTCTTTGATAACTCTAATAACATTGTTATGCCTATTGGGCAAGTTTAGAAGAGAGGTTTCTTATTAGACTAGAATATTTGAATCTAGAATATTTGTATGCTAAGTAAATGTTTGGCTTCTAAATTAAGTTTTATGTTTAAATATGGAGTAATATAAGTAATGTGTAGATAATATTTTTTATGTATCTTATTAGGAGGAAAATAGTTGTTTGGGTTAGGCAGAGGGGACTTGGGAGCCATGTGCTAAGACACTCGATTCCCCATTAAATTCCATTCCCCACTTTCCACCGAATTCTTGTAAATGAAAATATTAAAAATTTCAGTCTCCTTAGTGAAGATTGAACCCACAAACATCGCGTTTACAATTTCACGTTCATGCTTTTGTGCCACTACAGACTCATTATGGCATTATCATATATATAATCAATACAAGTACCTAGATCAATTTCGGTTTCTTGAGTACAAAATAGTTATAATGTTGGTAAATGCATCGATACCATAGTGGCGATAACGACGATTACATGTTCGAATTCCACTCGTGAAACTTTTTCACTTTTTTAAATAAAATACGGTCACACGCTAACGAATAAATAAATAAATAGATAATAGTTACATACAATAATGTTACATAATATAAAAAAAAGGGATACCATACCCCGCAAAATATGTGAGATGCGTGATAATATAAAAATTGTTTAAATATTTCTATTATGTACGCCGATATCCTCAAAATATACATACAGATATATATTTAACCGTAGCTTTTGAATATTTAATTTACGAGATCATGAAAAGTCATGAGTGGGTTTCGCTAACGACTGCGTCACGCATTGCGCAGAGTTAATGGATTCGTTGGTTTGTTATAGTATTTTAAATTAATAAAAGAAATTTTTCAATTTTTGACCACATAGAAAGTTAGGCAGGAATCTATTGTTAAGCACTTCGATACACTACTTTCCACCGTTTTTTGGAACATTGCGTGTTGAGTGACGGAAGTCAACCTTGCAGCACCTTGTTACCAGAGCGAAGAAATAAAATAATAATTCATTTCCGCGAGTGGGGATGGAACCCAAAAGCTTCCAGTTTATAGTCTTGACACGCTTGTGCCTATTAATTTTTAATTATTTGCATATATTTTTTGCTGATGCTATTTGTATGTTGTTGTGATGACCTCTTATATGCTTGTAAGTTCAGATTAACGATGAGTCTTACTGTCAAACGTGGCCGTTGTAGATTTGATTCCCGCTCAAGGAGTTAACGCTTCCACCTTTATAACTGCATCTTTTATAATCTCAAGAGCCGGAAGACCGGCTGGCCCCCACCGCTCTTGATCCACATACCTACAGTAAAATAACAATAGCATTTGTTTATAACGATATAACAATAAATTAATTCCACTTGATCTACTTTATAACACGATCTTGCATAACATGCAAGACGTTTCAATAAACGTACCTTTAATGTTTTAAGCAATACGTAGGGTAATAAATTAACGTCTAATATATTGTATATATATATATATATATATGTTTTTTATAAGGATAAAAAATCGTAATGTATACCTTTGGTCATAAAAAAGAAGTTTTTATTTTGAACATTTTTATTTAAAGTGTTATTTCACACTTAAGAAAAATACTTATAAAAATTTTTACGTAGCAGGATTTGAATCTGCGTCTCTTGGAATCTGTCCAAGCGCTCTGACCACTAAGCCATATTTTACGTTTTTATCAAGTTAGATCGAAATTTTTATACGCTTGTTACAACTTATTTATGTTGTTAGCATCTTTGTATAAGATGTTTTCAAATTTACGCTACCCAAAGATAATTATTTAGAATTATCGTTTGGCAAGAATACTATTTATTAAATATTTTTAACATTTAAAATTGTTATTTCACAGTTATCAAAGAAAAATACTTATTAAGAAAGAATTATTTAAACGTAGCGGGACTAATAGGAGAGGTTAGTAGAAAGATTTCCGTTGCTACTGCGTGTCTACGAAGGCTGCGCAATTTCCTAGCAATACCGCCCAAAATTGCACTGGCAAACTGGCTCCTATTACCAATTCTTGAATGTGCGAATGTACTTTACATTAAAGAGGAGCAATTACATAGAGATAAAGATTTAAAATCTTTGCATCAGGTTCACATTTGGTGTTCGTATCACATTTTCGTGTTTCGAAATAAGCTAATTTAGTATATATGTATATGTATGTAATATTTATATACGTATATAATATGTTAATAAATATATATTTATTTACAAAAATTTTATGTATCCATACCTATATTATGAATTCAAAAGTAACTCTGTCTGTCTTCGAAAGTAACCCAAACCGCTAATTTAATTGTGATTAAATACTCATATAGAGATACTTTAGGGTCTCGGGATAAACATAGGATACTTTTTTTCTCATATTTGTAATATTTTCGATATATACCATATTAAAATACTTATTAATTTGACATGAAATTTATTCCGCCATGTTAATAACAACCGTCGTTGCCAAGCAACGATTTGCACAGTTTGTTGTTAGAAAATGTCACCCAAAATGAGCTTGATTAACGCATCTCTCTATTGAAAACTGAAAATAATTTCGTAAGTATATTTAATAAATATTCCTATAGTTCTAGCGGGCGTAGCCGCGTTCGGGTCACTAGTTTAATATATTTTTAAAGCGTTATATAAAAATGAAAATATTCTATTTAATGCAACGCCCACTTTTATCATTACTTGACATCCAAATGCTGCTTGGAAGAGATCGCTTTTAGCGATAAGGCCGCCTCATTGTACTTTTTATTATTTTTATGTTTTTATATTGTATTTTTCTTATGTGCAATACAGTATATTTATTATGATTGTATAAATATTATATCTAAAAGGCTTGTAGACCGAGATCCCGTTAGTTAGTTTTGTTTATTATAATTCTATTATATATATTTCTTTCCTATGCAAATTATTAAAAATTGCATGAGAAAAAAAAATTGCGGCAAGCGTTGTCAAATCAAACAAGTNTTGCTTAACGCATCTCTCTATTGAAAACTGAAAATAATTTCGTAAGTATATTTAATAAATATTCATGTAGTTCAAGCGGGCGTAGCCGCGTTCGGGTCCACTAGTTTAATATATTTTTAAAGCGTTATATAAAAATGAAAATATTCTATTTAATGCAACGCCCACTTTTATCATTACTTGACATCCAAATGCTGCTTGGAAGAGATCGCTTTTAGCGATAAGGCCGCCTTATTGTACTTTTTTATTATTTTTATGTTTTGATATTGTATTTTTTTTATGTGCAATAAAGTATATTTATTATGATTGTATAAATATTATATTTAAAAGGCTTGGGACAGCGTCAGATTATAAACAGTTGGTTGTGGGTACAGTACGAGGTAAATGATGACAAGTTATTTACGTTTGCAGTTCTACCACTGAACTCGAATTCTGGCGGGAAAATGATAAAATGTGAAACTGAAGCTGTTGACTACAGGAAAGACATTTTATTGACATTAAATTGCAGCTTTCATATATATAAAGAGGATTATTTATAGTTGTTATATTATGTGGCGGATTGGTGGCGTTAAGAAAAATGGCAATTGGTCCAATCATTCAAGGTGTCATATCAGGGACTGAGTGTTAACTACACATACATATAATATTATAGTTTTAATTATCAGACTAACAATTTAAAATCATTTCCCAGTGTCTATCCTGCATAGAATAAAATAAAAACAATCATTAATAAATTAGGCCTATAATTATGCAAATGCAGCGGTGCGCAAGGATGCGCTAATAACGGTGAAGTATGCAACAAAGGTACCAAACGCATGCGATACGATATGAAAACTAAAGGAAACTGCCGTGTATAAATATGCAATATTTTTTATTGACCGGCACACTTCAGCCAAAGAAATCCAAGAAAATGAACAGCTACATTACTGTAAGTAATATGTTTTTTTTTAATTATAACCTAAATCTTTTTTTCTACAGCTTCAAGCTTTTCTACAGTAGGCTAGGTTCCTTCCCTATTTTCGAGGCAGTGTTAGTCTGGTGAGAAAATTCAAAGCCGCGCTTTGTCTTATTACCAGAACGAAGCTAATTCACTCTCCTGCGTGTTCTCTTCTTCTCCGAGTAAAAATTGAACCTCTTGAAATCGGCCGTCGCGATTACAATCAGACGCCGTAATGCTTTGCCATAATGGACTTAAGTCCTAAATTAAGTATATGAATAAACTATTCATACTTGCAGTAAACTATAAGAAAGTCCATTTTTTTAGTAAGCAGGGTGTTTTTTTTAAATATGATTCAAAAATACTAAAACGTTTGTTTTAAAAAGCCGACCTTTTGAAAATTATCTATACGTTTAATTATTATTTCAATTGGAAATCCAATTAGTACTCAGCCTTGTGAATATATTTATGTGAAGTGTTGTCTATGTTTTTTTCTTATACTTATTTTGCTTTTACTAACTTTGTAAGGTACTCATGAAAATCTAATAATAATTTATTCTTCATAAATTATTATTACATATTACTTAACGACAAAAAAAAAGGAATAATTTCACAAAAATACTGTCTTTCAGTTTGCCTGCCTATTAGCGGTCGCCGCTAGCGCGTACGGCTCTGGCCTCGGCCTCGGCTATGGCGGACTCGGTTACGGTGGTCACGGCGGCTACGGCTACGGGGGCTACGGGGGCTACGGTAATTATTCTACTTTAAAATTTACATTTGCTCATATAATTGAGAGAAGTTATATTTTAATTTTATGACAAGTAATATTTTTTTTCGTTTACAACAAATGATATTTCTAAAATATAACCTAATAAAATAAACGTTATACGATGAAAATATAATATTTCATAATCCCGTTATCAATAACTTATTTTTATCTATTTTATTAGTTTTTTATATTTATAAAATATTTCGTTCTTAATTTTCGGCAAATATACATACATACATCTTTCTGCAATCTTTTACAAACTAAATATTTTACAATTGTTGCCAATAAAAAAACACTTTCAGTGAGGTCACCTTAGTACCTTTGTGGTAGGCAGACGGAACCTGAGAACCTAGTATTAAGACAATCTGTTCGCATAAAGATTACGCTTCACGTGTTGAGTGGCGGAACTAAACGTCACGCTTTCCCTCGTTATTAGAGCGAGAAAATTAAATATTAAATATTTAATTTTATTAATTATAAATATTATAAAATGTAATTTTTATTTCTTTTTAGTGCAATAACATATTAATATATTTAATTTTCAGGATCAATCATAAGGGAACCCATTATCGTCAAGCCTGCTCCTATTATAAGTCCACTGCCTATTATTAACCCGCTGCCTATTATTAAGCCTCTCCCCATAATCAAACCTCTTCCCGTCATAAAGAATGTGGAAATTGCTCCCATACTGTCTGAGCCTATTTTAAAATCTGTGCCCGTATATGGTGGGTATGGACTTAACAAGGGACTTGGTTATGGACTTGGTCTTGGTTATGGACATTATGGACATTGATACAGCTATGGAACAGGTCTAAGTAACTGTACTAAATGTCTGAAAAGCTGAAGTGATATTTTTTTATATTTTTGTATCTCTTGTTTATTTTATTTTTCTTATTAAATGTGAATTCTTATTTCAATAAAGCATCTTCATTTGTATGTTGTTTTTTTATTACATATGATAGAAAATAATACTGAAATAATATCTCTGAAAGTATGTATGTAATTAAATATATTTGTTCTATAATAATTTTAATGTTACGTTATGTTTTAATTTTAATATTGATACTTTAAAAGAATAATTTATAAAGAACACACATTTATATAAAACGTGACAAAATAAGGTCAACAGAACTAGCTTTCTTTTCAGCGTGAAACTAAAATTATGAAAAGGTACGTACGTGTCAGCCGAGCCCAGAATGCTAAAACCGCAACACCTTATATAAATAATACTTATCAACAAAGCCAATTATTTGTGATATATTGGTAAAGTACAGTCAGCAAAGTGGTAAAATATTGTATGTTAGTATAGACTAATAACGTTATTAATAATACTTTATCGAATATTCTGCCATATATGCAAACTCTGGCTTTATGTTGTTTTTATAATATTAGTCTTTTTTCTAATAGTAATCTGTTTTGCTACAGTAGATGGCATACGACCACCATTTTACTTTTAACTTTAACTTAATATCCCTATATATCATGAAATTAAAAAATCTGAAAGTTAGTTTAGATTAGGACCGTACTAAATTGTAGGTTATCGACAGGCGAGACGTTCGCCAGAAATGTTTTGTATACGTTATTACGTAAAGTTACAAAATGTTATAGAATTTATAGACTTATTTCATGTATAACAATTATTATATATCACGCTTGTAATGTTTAATAATTCTTATTCATGGTTTTTTTTTCATGTTTATAAATATGAAACAAAAGCTTGCTCTGCTCTGCATCAATGTTCTACCAGGTGCTTTATTATTTTAAGAAATAAAGAAGTTAGCATTTGTTTCTAGTTTAACTAAAAAGGCTAGTGTTGAGTTACATCACCATATTTGTAACTAAGATGTTTGTTATTATAATATACCGACAATATAAATAATTAATTGGCATATTTACTTATTATTATTGTAATTATAATTATAACTATTTACTATGCCGAACGGAAAGTATATTTTATACGTCAATTCAAAAATAGTAAATCATCAAAATTAGACGTTAATTGTTGTCTTATATTTTGTATGTTAGTATGCGGACGAATGCGGAGTTGTACTCGTTGACCTAAATATGCACAATGAAACAGAAAAGATTCCCACGAGACATGTCGCTAGATCATTAATACCACTGTATTTTACAGTTTAGATGAGAAATGTTATTACATTTTCATTTCGGCTTACCTTTTTATAGTATATAGAAATAGCAATAGAGAGTTAAGTGATGATTCACTACGGTAATTTAACAAATTCTTTCTCTGTTCCATTTTTCTTTATGGCGCTCCGAACGTGCCAATTAAGCTCTAATCTTTTTTGCCAGTGTCACGTTGTATGGAGAACATACAAAAGAGGCTGTATCGTTAAAATAAATAGTATGGCACAATAGAAGAGTGCTGATTTATTTTTAAGCTGTATTTGTAGAGAGAACTGTAGGTTGAACTTAAGTAGATGAAGGCAGAGGCATTTTGAAGCTTTTTTTGTATTGTGTATCGTGTATAAAGTATTTGATAAAGTTTTTTACGTTTATATATAAATAAAATAGCAAATATTTTTCTAAGAAAATTTTTCATTATAGTATTATTAAATACTTAACTTACTATTGGAACTTTAAAAATATATTATTTTATAATATTATAGTGTTAAAAAAATATACAAAACAGAAAAATATATTAATATATTAAACTACTCGTGGCCTCACGGACTTGGCGAAAAGTTGGAAATGAACGTGTCTTAATGCGGAACAGTGTGGTTAGGTACCAAGGTTCCCTCCGCCTTCCGTGCCATATGTGGGATTAAGCGTAAAAGACTCGATTCTGTGCCCATCTAATAAAATGTCCCACCATTTCTCCATTTCATATAACATTTAACAATTCTGTAAACTTAAAAGCAGTTAGGCAAACAAAATTGTACCCGGTCTCTAAATATTTAAGTAAATAGCAAATTCTCGCCAAGGAGGTACATCTGTTGAGTATGCCAGTACACATTACGCAGTACAAATGGTTCCTTCGTTTCACAAGGCTCTGTAAATTTAACGTTATGTAAGAATAGAAGCGGAAAGAACAGTGTCTTCACATTAGGTTATCTGTAGCTTTGGAGGTTATTGTAAGCTTCAATTTCATCAAAACTGTAGAAAGAAAAATAAATTTTGATTATTGGACATTTCGTTCCATTGTTACAGTAAGCGTAATTACCCACTCAGATAAATTGAACCCTTACAGTCGCTGTTTTTTAATATGACTAAAAACCTCTTTGAATAAGCTTTCCATGATTAATATGCAAAGTGAGCTAAAAATATTTTTAATTTTGAAACCTATATCTATAGGATACATTTAAATATAGTTATTTCATAAATTAATAATAGGTGACTTTTTTTAAATCCTTATAAAAATAAAAACCGAGACCGAGCCGAGGCCCAGAGGCCGTCTAATACTTAATTCTACAGACCCTCGTAGCGCAGGGGCACTAAGGTGTGACTGTAACGCGACGGTTGTGGGTTCAATCTTCGCTCTGGTGTCTAGGCAAAGCGCGGCATTGAGTTCTGCCACTTGACACGCAATGCCTCCAGAATTCGGCAGAAAGTGAAGAACGGAGTGTCTTAACACACTAGGTTCCCTAGCCTTTCCTGCTGTGTGCGGGATATAGCGTGAAACTGATTTTTTGTAAACTATAATTTAACAATAACGTAAAAAAGAGACAAATGATAGTAATCTGATTTTTCTTAAACAACTTGAACAATAAATTATAAAAACTTCGAAAGGCAGTTAGTATATCCAACTTATAAGAAAGAAAATCACCAAGAACTCTGAGAAAAAATGTAATAAGTAACAAAACGCCAATCAAGCGTATTGATCGCTTATAGCTACGAAACATTCTTTTGCGGGCAAATCCTAAATGTTTGTATGGCTGCTCAATTATATCCATTTAATTAACATTTCTTACATAACGTATAGTTACTTAAGTACTTGCCCTACTTGTGCTTTTCTGTTTTTGGGTTTAGATTTAACGAAAAATATAGAGGCCGTAGTGTTTGGCATTCGATTCTCTGACTTCCCCGCTAGGGATACAGCGTGAAGCTATGTTAAGTTTACGTTAAGATTTTACTTTAGGAAAGAGTTTATAACCAATGTAAATTTTAAAAATAACTAAGCTTGGAAACGATTGCTCTTCCTATTTTCGAAAACAATTTTTTTATTATATACTCTTACTTTTTTACTTCAAAAGAATAATATTATAATATTCTCGTTTTAATACTAATCTCATAGCAAAAGAAATATTAATAAGTCTGCAGTAGGTAGATTATATTATAAATTCATTTTTAAATAACTAAATAACATAAATTAAGAAATATTATATAAACTTGTATTGTACAGAATATTTTATAAAGTTATCAACTCGGAAAATTTAAGAGACCTACTAAGACAGTTCTACTGAATTATTAAACAGTAAATGTTAGTAACGTAATTACATTTGTTTCATTTAAAATTTTGGGTTATTATATTATTCATACTATATTTTAGGGTGTAATAAAAGGACAAATTATTAAGAAAACATATTTGTCATATTTTGACACACTGAGGATATAAGGGTTTTCTCGAAATTGCACTAAATACAAAAGATTTAAGATTTTAGTAAATCTTAATTTTTTCTAATTATTTGTATAGTATAGTGTTTTTATTCTGCAAATTACATTTACTTTGTGAACTATACTGACAGTCGCAATGAATTTTCAATTTTTCTTTATGATTGTAAAATAGTATTTTACACTTGGCTAAATTCTAACATGAATTCTTGCCAACCTGCAGTCTGAAGTATGACATTGAGGCTTTTAAAAATCTCAAACAACCTACCTTTTTAAGAAATTTTAGACAAATTATCCGCAGTGAGTACTTGAGAGTAATTATTTGATCTGATTCTGGAGTCTTCAGTTTTTGTTTCGTTTTAGTTATCTTTTTTCTTGTCATAAAACTGACCCGTTTATAACAGAGCAGGTAAGGGGAACCGGGAGGAGGATAGCGTAAGAAAGCAAGATATTTACGTGAATAATTGATCACTAGATTCGGAAATGACAATTATTGTTCAACTACATATTAAGCAAAAATAATTTTATGAACATTTAAAACAAATCTGGCAGTAAGTACTTTTGTTACAGTAAAGATATAAAATTCATGTGTAGCTTAGAGTTTTTAAAATTTACAAATAAATCTACAACACAGAAAAGTTGAAATGAAACTGAAAACAAGGCTTCTGTTTTCAATGCATTCACAAGTCTCAAACTTAGCTATGTAAATTGTAAACTAGATGTTAACGAAACAGTTGTTCGGCCATATTTAATTTAAGTAGAATGATCAATTTACATAACTTATTAATATAATTTATAATGAATATTTTACTATTATTATGTTTGAATTTCTTTCTTTCTTTGAATGTTGTGGGAGAGACAGTCTAAGTTTGTAAATAGTATTTCCCGCTGTTATTGATATATATATTTTTTTAAACAAGAAAGTGCAATAATGTCAATGTTGAACACAATGAAGGATATATCAATATTTTTAAAAACAAATTTGAATGTATTGTACTCAATATTCTGAATATGAACAATTATATTATTAAATTCCTTTAAGTACATTATGTATATACTGAACCTGCAATTTTTATACATTGTCCTTTTCAACAGCAATATATAAAAAAATAAGTTGAACAAAAGTTTTGCTAAGCCTATTTAAAGTTTGAACGCATTGCTCCGCATGGTGCAGCTTTCCCGCGTGCTATCGACCGTAGTGCGGGAAGCACGAGAAATGCGCGCGCACTGGTGAAACTAGTGACGTACCGCGAATTTGGGTATTGAGGAAAGTTTAAAATAAAGTGTGGTAAAGATATTTTAAAATAAAAAAAAAACTTATTACTTATTCGGATAATATTACCTCGTTTACTCTTTGCTACTTAATAAATATAGTTTTATAAGAAAGGATTGAGGAATTTAAAATATTTTACTCGAAGACATGGTAATCTTGTTAAGAAAAATATAATTACATGGTAAATATTAAACATATTACAAAAGTTAAATATTTTTTCTACATGTAAATAATTTCAAAGATACAAATCTTTATACCTTTTAAAATAACGTTTATCAAATGGGACAAATCTTTTGATATCACGAGTGGAACAAAGGTCTTTGTTCCAATTTAAGTGATTAGTGTTTGTTATACTTTCAAAAAAAAAATTTATAAGTATAAATTAAACGAAATACCTATAAACAAAGACCATAAAGAACACGGAGTAAAAACAATATCCGATCTCATTTTAAATAAGCTTTTTTCGTTTTAGAAATGATACGATTTTTTTTGGATCTAATCAAAAACTTTCAGTTCAGTTTTTCTTGGAATTAAATTGAATAAAAAAACATGCTGTCTTATTATAATATGTAATTGTAATATACTTTCAATGTAATCTAGCGCAGATTAAATGGATATTTGCGATTTTTTTTCTTTCTAAATATAAGTAAAGTTACATTCAATTTGGAATAAATATACATAAGTAAATATAGTATCTATTAAACAATTATAAAAAAATTATAAAAACTTTATACATGACCGTTTAAAATTTAAGGAATATAAATTATGTTAATATAGATTAGCTACAAATTAGAAAAGATAATGAATAACGATCGTGTAAAAGCAGTAAGAGAGTTCAAGTAAATCAAAGCGTGAACGGTTTGGTTTCAAACAAGTGACGACGACGTTAATGACGCGATTATTGGTTGGACAAGTTAACTGTTAAGTTACGCGCGCTTTATCGATAAGGGCGCACGCTAGCTGCGGCAATGTCAGTGATGCCAGTTTGAAAAATTCTCCTCAATTACATGCTATTTGATGCAGTATAATATTATGTATGAAAATAATTTATATATATTTTTGTGTGTAAGGAAAAGGTGCATTTTAATAAAATGATGTTATTAGTTTTATAATGTAAATAACCTTACCAAAAAAAAATTACATAATCGAATTTTAAAAGACCTTATAGTTATACAATAAATATTATTCTTCAAACTCTCTACTTTAATATTTTTGTTTATATAAAATCACATAATCTAAGGCAGAATTTCCCACAAGTTGGCAACACTGAGCAGAGTAACAGTCAGACGCCGCATGGCCGAGCGCGGCAAGCATCGCGTCGCGCCCGTGCCGGCGCCGACCAAGAAACAATACGCGTACGTACCTTGTCCAAGATCTGAGGAAGTCGGTACTGAATTTGCTTTACAGCTTCTCCGACATCATCAAGAGCCGCCCACGCCAGAAAAACAACCAGGTAAGTTTGCCTGTCTAGTTTACTTTTGGCGGGAAAAGTTTTAACAACATGGAATATGGAATTTGTAAACTTGTAAAGCATAGAAAGATATTATACTTATATCTGATATTAATGTCCTTTAGGTTCTTAAATTAAAGAAAGAAACAATAAATATAGGAAGAGTCGGTTCAGTGAAAAATTATATATTTTTTTTCATACATCTCTAAATTGTATGACAGCGTCAACGATTTTGAATATAAAATTAGACTAATCCGCCTAAATAGCCAGGATTATAGCGGGCTATTTTCAAATAATCAAATATATGTTGTTTTTTTTTTCAATGGACCAAAGAAAAAAATGTTAGAAAAGTAGGTCACAGACTCGAAATTAAAATGTACATTTTCATGAATTGTTTATCATTTGCCGAGGGTCAATTGGACATAAACAATTTTAAATATATTCAGAGTGGTTTTCAAAACAACGAAGGTGTGAAATAAAAACTTGAACTTGTATTAGAAATTTTAGCTTTAGCTGTAAATGCTTAATACGTAACTCTTATAGAACTTATATAACATGCATAATAGTTAAGTTTATAAAAAAAAGTACTTTGCTATGAAATTTCAACAACCTTTCATGATCTATAGTAAATATATAAAAAACTTATGAATACCATAAGTAAAAAAAAGGCTTACATACAGAATGTTAATGTGCGAGAAGCAATTACTTAAATAACGGTAGATATTTCAGCTTGAAATTTATATTCCGGTCAATTTCTTTTGAATTTAATCGACTGGCAAAACGGTCTGGAAAATATTAAGGCATGCATCTACAACCTGCCGCGTTCACAGTTCACGCTTGTACCCCTGGGCCACAACTGGCAAACAAATACGAATATTTATTAAAAATTATAGAGACCAGATAAAATATAACTTTCTTTAAAATGTAATAATTAACGATTCAAATTTAAACTGCTGGAGCTTTGATAAATCTTTTATGAGAGCCAAAATATATCATATTTAAATAAGACGAACAATTTTATCACTTGAAATAAATCACTCTTGCAGCCACTTATTAAAATAATTAATACTGAACTATTTGATTTTGTGATCCTTCATTTTTAAATCTTAATGTCCAATTAGATTGTTTAAGCTATATTTAAATTTAATGCTCAAGTTGTAAGAATAAACCTAACTAGGACCACTTAAGGGAGCTTTGAGTTTTTCTATTTGCCCGAGCGGCAATTCGTCCGCTATTCATTCTTTTAGCTTAGTACTTGTAACTGAGTTAAAATGAATATTTTATAGACAATGTATATCAAATAATATATTTGTATAGACAAGAATGATTTACATATATACGCTGACTAAGTTTGTATATGTAAATTGTTTCCAAAATTGAATTTGTTATAATAATAATGTATTTTAGGTAATATCATGAGATTGTGTGGAAGGTTCTTATAATACGAGTATATTATCTTTGATCTAATTTTTATGTGTTAAGTGCTCAGCACGTTGTTTAAATAAATGGTAATATGTTTTCTATTTCTCATTAAGACTCTTTTTTCTCCACTTTCCACCAAATTATTGACGCATTATGCAATACGTTGATTGGCAGAACTCAAAGCTCTGCGCTTTGCCTGGTAACCAGAGCGCAAAGATATAATAAGAGTATTAAATATTTCCTTAACTGATAACATCTAAAAATACAGACAAATAGAAACAAATATAGTTATCATATACCATACCATGTCAAAAGGAAACAATAAATTCGAAACCGTACATATAAGTAATTCTATATTTATTTTATTTGTTGATGGGTTGACAAATAAAAATATATGAGATAAAATTCGGTCATACGCAATTTTTCCTACGATAACACACTGTATAAGCGTCGTGTGCCGTAAAATTACGTGATGTTCAACCTGCGTGAAATTCAGTTTCACGTAATTTGTAAACATTTTATGGTTAGTATTATATTGCGGAAAACATACGTATCGATGATTTTTCATATATAAAATGATATACTTGCCTATGGAGTTCTGTTTTTTTTAATATTTAAATATTTTTATACTTTATATATGCATATTTACAAATGTGTTACAAATTCTAAATTTATATTTTTACTTATCAAATTCGTGTATGTGCTGTTAAGGAACAAGTGATTCTATAAGGGTTTCCGTTTTTACCTTTTACCTTAGGTACTAATTACTAGGTTAATCCTAAAAAAAATAAAAGCAAATAAGCAAGAAAACAAGAAATTTATAAAGATATGTATTTATAAATGAAATATAAAATTTCAACTTTCCAAGAAATTTTTTAATGAAATGTGAAGATAATAGATACCGACATGAGATATAAGTGAGACGTCCTAACTTCCGTAAACGCACGATCTGACGCGGAGTTGGCGCGGTATCAGGGTGACAAAGTGCTGGAACAACATCGTATGTATCATGAATGAAAGCCGAGTCATGGTTGACTTTGCAATTGTGCGTATCACTCAATTTCGTATATAATAAAATGTATTTTCATTAGTTATCATTTAAATAGCATTGTAGCAAATTTTAAAATATTTTATACACATTTCTATTTTATATACAAGCCGTCGTTGTGCAGTGGTAAAGTATCTGATCATGGCAGTTGTCGATTCGGATTCCAGAAGTATCAATTGATTTCACTTCCTCAATTTCTTTTTTCTCGACCTCGAAGACAGACTTTGGAGGAGTTAAGGAGTAAAATACAGTTATCGGCATTGCACTATACCATACCTAAATAAACCTTTTGTTTATTCAATTTTTTATTAGAATTTGAAAATATATTTAAATATTCTTAGAATATTTCTTTGTTATAAAATATATAGGTATATTTTATAGTTTCTATTAGATATATAGTCGAGGTAAGAATTTTATAACATAAAAGTTAAATATGATCTTTAAATAAGATTTATGTAAAATATATGAGGAGATGAGCAGCATCTTCATGGTAGCAAGCTAACTCGTCTCATTATGCATATCGTGCACTTCACTACTACCCTTTATTATATAAAAAGAAACTTTTACAATTTAAGTAACATGGTTCTATTATTTATTGTAAATATTGAAATTATTGAGAAATATATATAACAATAACCACCGCATTATTTATTATCTGTCGATTTTTTTTATTATCTGTATTTTTATATTTTGTTATAACAACCATAAAATTTAATAATCTTTATGTGAAAATAGAAATTAAATAATAAATGGTAATTTAACAGTCTCGTCTATTTCATTTGGTACATTGCCTTGAACTAAAATTTACAGATTACTTCTTGACAGCACAATATCTGGCGTGACTTAGAGTTGCTCTCGGGCGAAAATGTACGTAGCTTTCCAAATAAATATATTGTTAATTCTGTAAATTATATTCTATATATTATAATTATTTTATAAAAAAAGTTCTTGATATTTTAAAGCACGTTACTTTAAGCCATAACGTCATAGTTTTAAGGTGTGCCTATTCTAAATTTAAAGAAAGCAAATCCAGATATGCACTCTCTTCAAACAGAAAAAAATACGAGCTAAATGATAATCAAAATCTATGGATCGCAGATACTTCTAACGTGAGCAAAAATTGAGTACTTATACGACAATTAAAGTTAAAAGAACGGAAATTGGAAATTTATAGTTATATCACAGAATGTTACAAAAAAGCTATTACAGACATACTCGTATATATATATTTGTAGTTAAAATAAAAAAAAAGTGCATACGGCCGCAACTATTTCATTTTTTTAAGATATACTTGACTTAAAATTATGAGATCGGTACGGAACCTTAGGTGAGCGAATCTGATACACATTTAACAAATTTTTTACTATAATATTATATAATTGGATATTATCCATTCCATTCCATTAAGTGAATTACAATTAAATGTACGACCTCGTTCAAGAATCAGCTATTAAAAATAAAGTAACAGGTACGAGTAGAGTAGAGAGACGTGGGCACAAGTGTTTGGTAGTCAGTGAGTCGCATTGCGGATGCGGCATATCTTAATTCACATGTAATTAATATCACACTGCTATCAGCATCATAATACGGCTTAGCCATATATAGCATTCAGCTCTTTCTTTGTACGAGTATCATTTTATTTATTGTATTTTTTTTCCTATTTTAATTTACCTTAATTGAAATCAAGTAATAAACTTAATTCTTGTAGTTAAAAGTTTTTGTGAAATATAATTCATTAAATTATTTAATATTAGTTTTCCCGGTAATAGACTTCAATAAATATGTTCTAATGTCTACAATAAAATTCTTCTATAATGTTTCAAATTTGATTCATTCCAATACTTTATATAATATAATTACAATATACAGGAAAGTTAACATTCATTTGTTCAGCGTTGGAAAGTTATTAATTAAGGAGAACTGAAATATTTAATTTATGTTTCATGTTAGTTTAGTTTAGTTTAGTTTTAATAACGATACATTGCGGGATTTGAATCTATGTTTAAAAAAGGAAATACGTTTTCTAAGAAGAAACTTAATTTATACGTTTACTTAGTTAGAAATGAAACTGCTGCACTCACACATCTTAATTTTAATTTAACTTACACGGACTTGTAATTTAAGTAATTTTACTATATAAATTATTATTTAATTTATTTTCTCTCGTTTAAATTAAACATTGCATGCAACATTTTTAAATATTATCTTACGTTTACTTTAACCACTTAAAAATTTATATCGAAAATTTCAACCTACTATCTGAATAAAAACATTACGTTAAATGTAGCCAGTCATTACTCGATCACTATCTAGCCACTACATTATTTTTATTATAAAATCTAAATCATTCTTTGTCCAAAAAAATTAATAAAAAAATGTTAGCTTCCCCGTAACGATAATTTATATGGGATTAATGATAAGTAAATAGATTGCTTCACATTTAGATAGAATGGTGGAAAATTACAGGACATTTGTCTTGTGTAAATAATGGATTTGACCATTAATGTAAAAGGCTTTAAAGCCAGTAAACATTAAATACTTTTATTACAGAGATAGGACAAAAGAAATGTGTGTTTAACAAATATACAGAGAATAAAGTATTAGTAATTTAAATTAATTATATTGAATAACATGCGTATCTTTACGTTTACAAAGTATATGTAAAATAAAGCTTCCAAATTTTAAAAATATTAGAATAAAGCCAACAAATTCAAAGATTTATAATATGATTTTGAATAAAAGTAATATACTTTCCGCTAAAACATGAATTAACGAAGTAGACGTATTGGTACGGTCCACGCGGGCGAGCAACGAACAGAGGTAAACAGCACTTGTTGATATTTGTTAGATGTTTAGCTTACTAGAGTATGGCATACTCTAAGTGTCCGAAGTAACTTCGCAGGTATAGTGCGTTACATCAAAACGTTATCCCATGTAAATGGGCTCTCTAGCAAAATATTTTTTCAATTCGAACCAGTGGTTCCTGCTATGAAGGCGTTCAACTAAATAAACTCTTCTTTGATATAAAAAAAAATATATAACAGTCCCAGAAAAAAACAATGTCGTATAAAATATTTAAAATCAGTTACATTTTGACATTTACAGCTGAATACGTAAATAATATATGAAGCTTTATAACTTATTCGTTTCAGTGATTTAAACTGACAGTTGAAACACTTTTACGTATTAAAATTCAAACAAAAATGTACTCAAATCGAAGCATTTTATTTAATTTGTTGATTAAATTCGTCTCTTTTGAGTTTATATAAATTTTAGAGATTTTTAGTTAAGAATTAATAAAATGGTAACATTTATCAAATATTATTTCTATCTTTAAAATTAACACAGAAAATATCGCTTTCTTTAGTTGCTCTACATTCTCTGACATATCCACATGCCAAATTTCAATTCTTAGAGAGTTGACTTACACGTCCAGTCTTCACATTAATAAAAAAAAAATTAAGTGATGTAGGAAATAATAATAATGTGACATTTAAATGTGTTTTTTGAGTATGGTATCCCAAAGTACCACAGATGATGTTTAATCATTCAAAACACACAAGCACTAGTGTCTACTGTCTAGTACTTGAAATACCGCAGAGCTGTAACAGAAATAATTAAAGCGGTCAAGTGTGGTCGCAAGTTGCGGCTTGTTAGTGAACCTTCCTCTCTGTTTTGTCATATACACATTCTATTTTTGTGCTCCTTTATTATTTTTAAGAATAAGATGAGAGAAACAAACATTTCTTGTTAAGAAAAATAAGGTAAGAAGTCAACCTTCACTATATATTTGGCGTTCTATGGTTGTATTATTTATAGTTAAATTTTTTTTTATATTTGAGGCTGTCGTCGTGCAGGCACAAGTGTGCAACTGTAAATGTAAACATTTTTATTTTCTCGCTCTAGTAATGAGATAAAGGGTGAAATTGAGTTCCTTCACTTAAGATGCAATGCCTTGAGAATTCAGCGTAAATTACGGGACTGGATTATTGTAACCATAGATTACTATATTTTCTCTGCCTATTCCTCTTTGTGCAGCATACCGCGTGGAGCTAATGTATGTTTAAAATATTATAAAATATATTTGTTCTTAAATATGCATATCATCATAATGCTTTAAAAATGTTATTCATCTTCTCAGCACCAAATATATTTAAATTCCGAATATATTTTGAATTCCGATTATATATTTTTTTTAGCGACATATACGAGTATATTTTTATAAGCCTCCAATCTTTTAGTTTTTTATTTAAAAAAATAAAATGCACTCTCAATTTAAATTCCGAATATATTTTTTGCATGCTCGTCTTTTTAAATGATTTCCATATGTTTATAAATTTCTAAATTCTTTATTTAAAAAGTAAATAGATAGGATAAATATAAATGCTCATTTTAATTTCAACATATTTTTTATGGTGGCTCATTTTAAACTGTCAGCTCGAGAAAAAGTAAAACGATTCATCATTTAGTGTTTCTCACATTTACTTTAGCTGTCAGGGTTCTTGGTGTGTTCGGAGAGCAAAGACGAATTGAAATTGTTTTAAAATTGATATTAGGAACGTGATTTGTAAAATATACATAAATATTTAAGACATTTTTAATATTTTTTTTATTAATTACAATATCCTTTTTCAGCTTCACGCTGTATCCCGCATAGGCAGGGTTAAGACATTCTGCTACCTACTTTCTGCTGAACTCAACGCAGCGTTTTGCGTCGACGCAAGAGCGATGAAATGGAAATAATAAATATTTAATTTCCTCGAGTGGGAATCGAACCCACAACCTGACGCGTTTACAGTTCGTCCGTTCGTTTTATCAAATAAAAATAATTAAGAATCCCTTTAGTTTTCCTGGCCCTAAAGGATATGTATGATTTTTCTTTTTAGGTTTACTTTTTATCTAGCATAAAGCAGAGTAGGGGGAAAAACCTAAAGACAAGACTACTTCGTTCTTCAATTTCAAGATATTGCGTGTAGAGTGGCGGAACTCAACACCACACCTTGTCCTACGAGAGGAAAACTAAAAACAACGCTCAATTATAGCTACCTCTAAAGAGTATCCTTTAATAATTAATTGCATATAATAATAATATGCATATTTTGTAGTTTATACAGCTAGATATGACTACATTTGTATTAGCGTTTTGCCTCCCGCAATAAAGGTTCACGCGTCCAGTTCCGCGTTAGTAAATGTTTACTCTGCAGCCAACACTACGGTATGCAGATGCTCGTTAGTGATAGTGAAATATGGTGGATTTTTAACAACGATTTGAATATTCTGGCTTTTTTAACGTACGACTTTGACTGAATATATACGTTTTAATATAACACAAATTTGACACTTTTCATTTTTTCTTAAAATATTCTGTATGTACGTACATATGTAATACTTGCCTCACATCTCCAGAACCGCTGGATTGCCATGATTGAGGTATTGTTAGATTCCTCTTATCTAGCCCAAGTATTCTTAGATTGATTTTGAAATTAAAAGATGGCCTCGTATGACGACATCGAAATAATATATATTTTTTTTAATACTACATTAAAGGAATCAAATTAAATACCTATAATTTTTCAACCAATTAAATCTTTACCCGTTTAAACTGACTTTTAATCCCAACAAACTATAGAATTTGTTTTTTGAATTTTTAGTTTTTGTTTTTGTAAATTTTCTTGATTTTGATTTAATAAGTAAAAAAAAATATTTTTTTATCATCCCTGTAAAATATCTCTGCAGCTCAAACGTCGTGATTAAACATTCAAGTGTAATCGTGACCTCTGATTCAGGCCACACCTTTAAGTTGACTACTCCACTAAAGCTGTAGCCTAGCTTATTGCTAGCTATACACAGTATAGTGCTATGTGAATAATACATTTAATGATTATTTGTTTGTTAGGAACCTATTATCAATATTGGAGCCTTGCGTGTTGAGCGGTGGAACTCAACGTCAGGGTTTTTGCCTTGTTACCAGAGTGAAATGAAAATATTATTAAATAATAATTAATTCCCCCGAGTGAAGATTGAACCTACAACCATTGCATTACATCCTTGTGCCCCTGCTCCACGACGGTTTCAATTTCGAGAACTTTATTGTAATTCAAAAAAACAATAAAAAATAAAATCTCGAGAAAGTGGAGAAAACAAAAAATATGTTACTCAGTTCTTTTCTTACTACCAATTTGAGGACCAAGCTGAGGTAGCTTGGTAACAATCCAATTTATCTCTGGAGAAAAAATAGGAGTATAGCCGTAGCATCGCTCGACATTGTAACAAGAACCTAAGTCTACATCATAGATCAAGACTGCTTCATTAAGCTCTAGGGAACACTGGATGACTCTCTGGTAGTGTGAACGAATTATTAAAGAAATACTTAAGAATTTTAGCTTCTTTGGCACTATTTTCAAATACAATTAGTGTTAAAATAAGTTATATTATAAACTGGTTAGTGATTATAAAAGCTTAACGCTTTGTCCCGCTCTTGGTAGGCAGATGGAACCTATTATCAATACATTCAGTTCTCCACTTTACGCCCAAATTCAAGATTGTGCAATGATGGCGGAACTTAACGCTGTATATTTATTGTTATTATTCATCAATGGATATTCATATTTTAATTTCATATAAGCAAAAAATGAAAATGAGAGGAGGTAATATATCAAAATGCACGCGATGAAAGCGAACAATAGATCTAATATCTCCATGAAAGGGCATAGAAAATAGTTCCTCATTTTTCTACAATACATAATGGTTTTAATGTTCTATTCTGTGCTTAATTCTAAGTCATGCAATAATGTTTCGCTACAACATTTAAAAAAATAATGATAACTTTGGTTGACCTAGAAAATATTTACTCTTGTGTTATGAGCATCAGTATTTTTTTGCCATTTTAAAAAGCTTGATATGGCGATGGATCCACTGCCCAGCGGAAACCAACGCCGTATGAGTCTATCGACCAGTTTTTAATTCTTTAGTAGGTACTTTAAACCCACTATTGAACCGAGCAAATAATTTCGTTGTTTTCCTTTCGGGGATTTTCCTGAGTCAGATTCTCATTCAAAATCGTGATATAATATAATATAGGCAAAGACGTATATATACCAATTATTTTTCTAAGTGACAAATACAACACGTGTTACTTCTTTATATGTGGGACTATAGATAAAGTATGTGTGAGCCTTAAAAATATGTAGTATACTAAAAATTATAACAATTTCAGGGTGATTTTCTTTAAAAAGTAAATGGACTCAAGCACTTTCACCGCCCACCATTTACAGCCTGGCCGCTAATTAAAAACGTTATATTTTAATGAGATAAAAAGTAAAGCAAAGGCAATTATGAGTGAGGGTTCAACTCAAGTGTCCTTAAATGATATAGGTAACTGTCAGAAAAATGCGTGCGTAATTATATTTAACGTGCGTAATTATATTTGCTCCTGTTGCCAGTTTAATATTAAACAATAGATAAATTAGTAAGATTTTTTCACTCATTTTTAAGGAGCCTTGTTGCCTTGTGATTTAGATACATTTCATAAAATAATATAAAATCTATATACTTTTAGTGTCGAATTGTCGAAAACGAGAAAAAGGAGAACGGGACGTCTCAACACTAAGTTTTCTTTGTATATCTTGCTATATGCTTTAAACTATATATATATATATATATATATATATATAAATATATAATAAAGCTTTAAACTATAAACTAAAACAAATTTATTAATATTAATTACTTATTTAAATAACATGTTAAAATGGTTTACAAATCAAAATACAGGTATTACTTTCAAAAAGTAATGTTTTTGTGATTCATTGGTGTGTAGAAATAACAATAATTAGATTTTGAGGGCGCAAATCTAGGTAACGTTACTTACTGTAAACAATTTACAAATTTTTCATGCCTAAAAATTAACCCTAATATGACAATAATTTAATGATATGGAATTTATAAATTCTAGATTGCAAATTGCCACTGAAATGAAGTCTAGCGTTTTTTCTCACAAAAACAAAACAAAGTTGTTTTATAAAATTTTATATCGGTTCTTTTCTTAACTTCAAACAAACTTGAATACATACATATATTTAGGGGGTGAATAGAGGGGGATCTAGTGTTAAGACACTCCCGTTCCCGAGGCACCGCCCATTCGTCAAGACATTGCTTGCTGAGTGACAGTACTTACACTTAAGAGTAGGTTCCCTCTGCTTACCCTACAATTGACGGAATACAGCATGGAGTTAGAAGTCATATCAGCTTACTATCTCTAAAGACTTGATGAGCGCGTATGTTTTATGCACACCAACATTTGCGTCGAGGCGTCGATGCGGAACTCTCGACGGCTGAATTTTTAATGTTTTTGCATTTCTAGAGAATACTTCTGGCTTTTTGTTTAGTGACTAAATATTCAGCTATTCTCAGCAACTAGCTAAGAGATGGCAACCTTGACTTGAATAATTTTAAACTTATAAATAAATTCTTGAAATATTTCACGTTATATTAGCAACACTTCGAATCGAATGCATATTTTGCAACGTTGATATGTAGAGCTTTTTGTATTATATAATTTTGAGTATAGCAAATTTTTAAAAAGTAAGAAATTGTCGAAATTTTTGAGAAGAATTGATCAAATTTTTAATAGTTGAATAAATTTATATGGTAAATAAAAGTAACGGGAAAGTACTTTAGAATAATTTTCTTTAAAATGATGCAATTACTTAAAAACAGTTGTTGCATTGCTTCGGTTCCATCCTAACTGGCATAAAGATTCAAAATCTAATTATAGTACTGTGTTTCTATTTACAACATTCAATACCTCTATATCTCTGTATAATGTACGTGAGAAAAAAAAACTAAAATGCATAAATTTATAATTGTACGTATATTTTTCACATTTTTCCATATAAATTGCTAATATCTTGTTATAAATGTATTAGAGCTTTTAATAAAATACAAAAAACATAACAGTAGCTGCACAAATCACAGTAAAAGGTGCAATTCCGTCGAAATTGGTAGTCGGGAGGCGCACCGGGACTCCTCTACAATTTAGTGTCGAATAGAATTGGAGATTTATAACCTCTTGAACTCTGGGAAGCGGATTCTGTATTACAGCGATTCTTATCGTTATATGGTCTTATGTGAGCGAGTTGTACATATCGTTACAAATGTATTTCCTTTAAGATCACCCCTGTAACGTATATTATTATTTAGTGTCTGTTTTGTTTTGAAATTTCTCTCCTACTTTGTTTTATTCAAAAAAATTTTCACACTTTCAACCAATTTAAGTACCTACGTAACCTAACTATGCGCTTTGTCTAAGTATACTATAAAAACTAAAATATTTTTCATTATGAATATTTATCTCTTAGCAATGATAGTTTCTTTTTCTTTCAAAATGTCTGAAACAGGTTAATACTTATTTGTACGAATGCACTTCTTTGACTGCATCCATTTTGCTTTGCAGTATTTAATATTTAAGAGCTTAAATGGACTGGAAAGAAATTAAGCGCAAGTCTTAGTAACGTTACGAGTATTACAAGACATGAGAATATTCCTCTTAATTTTACTAGCACTTTTATTTAAGATTCATAATATTTCAATATTTTTGTGAATGAAAATGTATTATCAGACCAGTTGAGACGACAGGTTGTAGGTTTAATTTTTTTACTCTGGGGTCGAGAGAAAGCGTGCTAATAGGCGTTGAGTATCAATCCGCTATTCAAGAATAATCTACAATGCAATGCGCTTAGAATTTAACGTGACGTTTTCCACCGAATTCTGAAGATGCGAGCGGAGTGTCTTAACACTAGTCTCCCTCTGCCTACCCTACTACATGCGAGATATAATGTAAAAAAAAATATTAAACAAATTATTAGACCCAAATTTTATCCCAATTTATAACAATTGTCTAAATTTCAATTATAACAAGTCAAATTGTGAATTCCGTTATTTCGACCTTAATAAGTTAATCAACAAAATAACCTAATTATATTTTCATCAAACTGAAGTGTCGGTGAGTAATCATCGTCATGTCTGTTCCCCAGTTAATAATATAATGACATTATGAACTGTTTTTCCGATGAGATAGACTATGAGTATCTTAGCGGTGGATGTGAGATCAATATTTCTAGTCTCTTTTGCATCTGAACGTTGCATCTCAGCGCAATGAATGGTTGCATGCGAGATGTCGATTTTTTCTCTTCCACTTTCCTCCCGAATTCGACATGCTTGTCGAGTGGCGGAACTCGACGCCGCGTTTTGTCTTACCAAATAGAAAAAAAATCCCTAAGGGCTAAAAATCGAACCAAAAACCAAAAGCAACAATAGTTACAGACACAGTTATACATAATTTCTATTAGAGATTTCCAGATATAGAGTATCAATAGTCCCGCCCGGTGGCGCTGTCAAGACCAGTCCAGGTCAACAGCAATAAAGTTCAGTCGAAAAAAAGAGTATCCTATATGGGTCCTTCACGTAGTGCAGTAGATTTCTGAAGATAATATTAGTTTATATATATAGAACGTAAGTTTTATTTGTCCTACTTATATTTTACAATATAAAACGTGTATTTTTGTTATATATAAAATGGTGGGCAGATAATGGATGTTACTCATAACTTTTACAAATAGCTATTTGACGTGGGATACCTTCATCATACGTCACATGAAGAACGTTTGATTTAAACTGTGATTTATCTGTTCAATTATGATTATGACCGATGGTTATGGGTTCCATCTTAGTATTTAGTTATATTTTTAAATTAATTTTTATATTAATTGATATTTTAAAATCTAAACGTTATTTGTCTTGGATAATAAAAGTATATGATGAACGGCAAGTACATTAAACATTAAACTAAATGCAGTTATTGCAACACAGTAATTGAATCGTATAAGCTCGTTCGTTCGTCCGCGGCGGGCGCCACTCTCCAATACTGACTTGAGCTATACAATTTACAATTCAATTGATTTGTATTGTTTCCTTGTATATGTAAGCTAAAGCACAGACCAAAAGGTAGATGTTTCTTTGGATGTTACATTAATGTAAATATAAGGTAACAAAAGTTTTTGGAAACTTCATATACAGATTAGGTAAGGTTTAACTTTTTCTCTCATCCTATCCTATCTTATCCTATCCTATCCTATATCTTATAAAACAAAGTCGCTTTTCATGTCTGTCTATTGTTTCTAACTCTTCTTCTTCTAAACCACTCAACGGATTTTGATGCGGTTTTCACCATTAAGTCGAGTATTTTTCATAGTAGGTTTATATATAGTTAATTATTTGTACATTCTTACATAAATTAACATAAATACCATAAATGTGTATAAAGTCCTACCCGTTGAGACAGTTTCGCGCATGCGCTCCTTTAATGGTAAGTACTACATGAAAAAAATGTACTGGAGTATTGTTTCTCTTAACAAGATCTACACAAAAGGTGGCGACAGCATATTCGTATCTTTTACGAATAACGTGTAGTGATCATTTTCTGCCTAAAAATAATAGTTTCAATATATTTTTTATTGTGAGGGATATTTTTCCATAATGGTATTAATCCTTATCCTTTAAAATATTTTATTAATTTTCTACGTTAAACGAAGATAAAATTTGCTTTTTACAATATTTCGAAATTGCGAATAGTTTTACAGAAAAACGCATTTAATTGTTGACACATCCCACTGTTGACACATCAGCTGTATGTAACTCAAGTTCACTTATCCATTACTCTCAGCATATAAATAAGTATATTAGTTACGTTGGCCATTTAATGTAGATCAAAACTGTCTTGTACTGTTTCTCATTTTAATAAGTACTTTAGAAGTTGTTACAATATCAAAAAATCCTTGCTGCGAAACGGCTTATACAAGCGCGTCCGCCGCGCCCGCCTGCCTTACACGCATCGGTGGCTTAGTGGTAGAATGCTCGACTGCCAGGCGGGCGGCCCGGGTTCGATTCCCGGCCGATGCATTCTATTTAATTTTCCTCACAGGCAGCCACGTAGTGCATGCTTTTCATCAGGGGCAGAGTACCCTCTTCCATACCCAACCGGTGTCGCTGTTTTAACAGCATTAACCACAAGCTCGAAAGAAAAACCCACCTGCCTCTATGGCAAAGAAGATTTAGATGCGTTTCAGGTATTGGATAATTTTAGTCGAATGTATTATTTCAGCTCGATATATTTGGGTTCATATTTTTTGTAGTAGTTATTAGTAGGTAGGTATTTGCTTATAAGTTTTCTATTATTTGTGTTATTTATTTGTGTTTATTTTAAAACAATTGTTTTTCTTCTCGTGATAACTTTAGTCTAATATTTGTCTTTAAAATCCTAATGACAGTTAAAACATAATGCTTCATGAAACTGAAATGTAATTGAATTGCATCGTTAGTCGTTACATTTGCTTACCGGTCGTGGGTCGCCGCGGTGCCAGGCACGGGTTCCGCAAAACCGATTTATGTTAAACTGTTATTGGTTGTGTAAACGATTTTAGTTTAAATAGTTCTTAATATTTAACTTAAGGTGATAAAAATCTTTGTACATATGTTTATTTATACTTGTTTAGGGTTCTGTACATATTTCAATGAATTAAAAACAATGTAATTACCCTATCCAAAAACACTATCTGTATTGCAATGTTTTCAAGATTATATTTAAACTTATTTGTCCATTGGAATATAAACACATCTCCAGTTACTCAAGCTTTCACAAGCGATGTGGCTGTAGGTATATAAAACCATATAACATTTTTTACAGCTTCAGCTTGTGTCCCGCAGATAACAGGATTGGCAGAGGGAATTTAGTGTAAAGACACACCGTTCCCCACTTTCCGACGAATTCTGGAGACATTGCGTGTTGAGTGTCTGAATTCAACTTCGCGCTATTCTCCGGTACCAGAGCGAGCAAAGGAAAATATTAAATATTTCATTTTCTCAAGTGAGAATCGTATCCACAATTTGTCGCGTTGGCAGTCACACGTTTGTGCCTTGGGCCATGATACTATAATAATAATAATAAATTAACGTTAATTACCAACATTAGTACGAGAGGTTGTTTCGTTTGTAGAACATGCCCACTGGGAGGAGTTTCCAGGGCACATGATTGTTTAAAATAACTCATCGCACAGGAAACCCGGTCCTCCGCAATGCTGTAAAATATTGATAACTTGCGCAAACTGCCTTCCCGTTGGAAAATAATGTCTCTATGAAATGGTGTTTATTTTTCTCGTGAGGACTTTTTCGTTTATTTATAAGTGGTATCTGTCTATTTTATCTATTTATTTCTGGTTATAAAGTGTGATGTCTAAGATCTTTTGTTTCCTTTACGATAGTATTATACCCCGTTCCAAATTTTTAAGGTGTAACTCCTAAACTCCCTATATAATAAAAGTAGGAAATTTTGATCTGTCTTAAGATAAAACATTAAATTATAAATTAATTAACTAGAGAAATTTCTACAAACTAATTATAATTATGTATTTTTTAATAAAATCAATGAAAAACACATATAGTGCCAAAAATGTACGGTAAAATCAAACGTAAAACAAAGGGAACAACATGTATTTCAAAGGTATATCTATAAATTATTAAGTAAAATTAGGTTCCACAGATTTGAACTCGGATCGCTTGGATTCAGAGTCCAGAGTGCTTACCATCACACCAAGGTACCGGTGCACCTGGTGGTGAAAAATTACGAAATATTCTTAAACTAAGCAGTTGATGTGTGGGTTCTACACCCACTCGGAAGAATGATTTATATTTAAATTATTTTCAACTAACTTTAGAAGTTTATTTTAAACTATAAGCGTAAAAAATTATTCTGTGAGTATTTAGATGTAATGATATATTTATTTCAAATATGTTTTTAAGTAGGGTTTCTGAAATGAATGATAAACAGTTCTCAAATTTTATTATTCATGAGGTAGATAGAACAGAATTCTCAGGAAATAAGAAACTATCCCTTGTCATATATAAAATATTATATCTAAGTCAGCCACAAGAATAAACATTCGCATAGTTGCATATTCAAAAGTCCTGTTCATTTCTCAACTTACAATTTTACTTGAAATGGCTGTAGAAAATGACTCGATATCAGAAGTACACTGTACATTGAAAACGTATATGAGATACAGATGTGTTCCACATTTTGCTAAAGTGCAATATTAGGTTGGTCTATGTAACGTAACCGTAGAGACGAAAAATACAGATTGATTAATAAGTACATGTTTGTCTAGTATACCTAAAAAGAGTAAGAGGTATTTATTAGCATATACACAATTATTCCCGTAAAGTGGGATCGGCAGAGAAGCGAGGGAGCAGTAATATTTGTGTTAAGACACTCCGTTTCCCTCTTGGCACCCAAGTTTCGAGACACTGAGTTTTAACTCAATGTTGAGCAGAATGATAAATTGCATTATGACGCTTATCATTTGTGAAAACATTAAATTATTAGTTTTCAATAGGTGACATTAAAGATTTAATATTATAAACTAATTTCTACAGTTTCTTTTTGTGTTATTTATTTATATATTAAGGTAAACAATTAATTAAATAATACGTGAATAAATCAATCAAAATACCATTTATATGAGACAGAAAAAGGTTGTGCCTGCAACGAACAGGACGTCTTGCGGGAAATACAGTCATGCTTGACTTTTATTTAGTTAAAAACTGGCGATATACGAGTATTTTCACTTGTATAGTAAAAGGAGTTAGGTTTATAACTGTTGTCCAAGAATTCGTTTTAGATTTTTAAAAGTATATTGAATTTGAATGAAATTTACATCTCTTTTATTTTTATCCACACTCTTAGTAAAAAAAATTGCATATAGGTTCGTACACTGCACATAAACAAGTAAAAATATGTACATGGGAATATATATTTCGATAAAAAGTTCCATAGGTAGGTCTTAATGCAGGCTGTACGTCTATTCAAGGTAAGCAAAAAAAAACGTTCAATTCCATTCCCCAAAACTCTGACTAATTATTTGTTAATTGCTAAAATAATTACTTAATTATTTGGATAAAAGCTTTATAAAAGATAAAATATATTATGTTTCTCGTATCTTTTATAGATATATAACCCACACTTTCGCTTTATGTACACTTTTCCTCTGATTTCTGCTCTACTAGTTTGATTTGCTTGTTAGCTTGCAAACTAACAATCCTATAATATATTTATTAATACTTTTTTAAAATGTAGAAGTTGTAACATAAACGTACTTGTACAGGATACATATATCCATACCTATATTATAAATTCGAAAGTAACTCTGTCTGTGTGTCGGTCTGTCTGTCTGTCTTTTACGCAATCAGGGCCAAACCGCTTATTTAATTGTGATAAAATACACATATAGAGATACTTGAGGGTCTCGGGATGAACATAGGATACTTTGTTATCTCATATTTGTAATAATTTCGATATATACCAATATATTAAAATAATTAATTTGACATGCAATTTATTCCGCCATGTTAATAACAATCTTCGCTACGCGTTGCTAAGCAACGGCTTGCAAAGTTTGTTGTTTTAAGAAAACGTCACTTAAAGTGAGTTTGCTTAACGCATATATGGCGCGCGCCGATATAGATTTGTATACATTAACAAAAATAAGATGATTTCTATAATTTGATATTCATCCTTATTAAAATAAATATAATAGTCACTTTTAGCATTTCATCTTGGTGGAAATTATAGTTTACTGTATAACATTCTAATAAATAATTAAGATGTCATTGATTCGGAATGACCTAGCCTACGAGTGGTATACTATGACCGACGCGAACGGGCAGATGACTTTGATGATTTTATAAATTTTTATATATTTTCGAATTACTATTATTTTTTATGTAATTATTTGCTGCTTATAATAAATTTAGCTCAGCTAGGTTATCTGTACCGATGTTATACACGTTCGCAAAAATTAATAATTATTTAATATAGAAAAATGTTTCGTACGCGCGCACGGCAAATTTTAGGTACTTTTTCTAATATTAAGAATTTCCTTTTGTTACTTTTACTTCTTTTGTTTGTTCATTTCGGTTACTAAGATATTTTTTCTAATATTATTTAGGCTTATATTTTCGCGCGCGTAGCCGCGTCCGGGCCTACTAGTTGTTAATAAATTTTAAGCAATATATCCATCTCATTCTAACATTATTATTGAAGTAAAATATTAAGAATTTTAAAATATTTATTATTAATTGATTCTTATCGCATGTTCTACAAATAAGATTTCTGCTAACCAGCATACCACAAATACACCAAAGGCAATGATACCGAGACCATTATAAATATTAATATTATTAAAATAATTAAATAAATATCTATATATAATACATCAATCCACTTTACGCTGTGCATACAACAGAGTAGACAAAGGGATCCTAGTGTTAAGACACTCTGTTCTCCGCAGTATATTTAGACACAATATTAGGAATATTTTACTATACTATACATACAAGAAAACTATTATTTTAATTCTATTAGGTATTGTAGGAAAACTTATCGCCGACGTTCAGCCTTAACGTAAATATTAATATTGCGGTAAAATTTAAGTGTAAAAGTTCTCATATTGCGACATAAATCAAAAAGTTTGTCCTTTGGCTTAGAATCCTCTGCCTTATATAGGTAATTTATATTTATGTTTTACTTACGCTAACACGTTTTATTATGAAGAAAATCAGCTTCACGATAAGTTAGTATCAAGACACTCCATTCCATTGGACAACCCATTCCATTCCAAATGAGAATTGAATCCATAACCGTCGCGTTAAAGTCACTCTTGTGCCCCTGCGCCACGAAGGCTTCGTTGGTACATTCTGCCAAGTCTTTAAAGAGAAAAAATCAAATAGTGATACAAAACTAGCATGATACGTGATACAGGAATACAGATCGTTCGTAAACTGTTGGTCCGACGTGACGCGAATCCTGGATGTATCGCCAATCGGACTACAAATGTACGGAATGCTTAATTCGAAACTGTCTTTCAAATAAATTGATTCTTGCGGTTAACCTGACGTTTTCATTTAGACAGCTCCAAGTAGAGGTAATTTTAAATTTTCATTTCATGTCTATTTTGCTGATGAGTTATTAGTTAAATAGAGTGGATAAAGCAAAGAAAATATATAATTACAAAAGTTTCAATTTGATTTAAAAATATGCAGTTTCAAATACATTAACACACATATTTACTTATTTAATACTTTTGTTAGTCTTCTTACTTTCTTATTGTAACCCACATACTCCGTCCACCTTCCGCCTCATTTTCAAGATATTCTGTGTCGAATGGTAGAAATTGTGGCGAATGATGAAAATTAATATAATTAATTCCCTGAATGGGAATCGAACTCACAGCCGTTGAGCCATTGGCCTTCACAGTTTGTATTGCAAAAACAAACAAAAAAACAGTAAAGATATACAACAAGAATTAAAATGAAGCTCCGTTCTGATCCGAAACGTAATCGTCTCTTGTGTTTTATTCACTGCAACCTTTATAACGGCCTCAATGCGGTATTCTTTGCGCTTGTATTTTTTAATGCGTTTGCCTTAGGTAGGTATTTTTATATAGACTTGCGCATATAGCTAGCACATTCATTATTATTTCATTAAAAGGCACAGAATCGATTTTTATTATTTTATTACTTAAGTTCGAGGCCATGGATGGATTCGGTTCTCACCTAAGGGACTGGAATGTTTTGTTTTGGTGACTTGACAAAGTATAGCATTTAGTTTCATCACTCAACATGTTGTATTTCGAAAATTGTGTAAGGAACACAGTGTATTAGCACTAGACTCTATATACCTAGTCTAATATATGCAGGATATAGTGCAAATCTAAAAAAAACAATATACGCCCAACACGTAAAATTACTCTTATCAATAAGGTCAGTTGACAATTTTATTTCTAGGAACCTAAAAACAAAGACAATATACAAATAATGATAATATTATAATAAAAACCGTGAAATGTCTTAAACCATTATAACCGTGTATAAATAAATGTCTAGAAAATCCTACCATTACAATGAAAATACAGTGTTAATGGTACAAGTTTTTAAATAGTCATTATCAAGTTTTTGGCTATAAACGTAAAATGTAAAAAAAATCCAACGACAATGGTGTGAGGCGCCTGGCACAACGGATGTAACGAGCGCAAGCTTTTCAGTTACAATAGAATAACGTTGAAACATTTAGCCATACAGTACGGTTGACAAGTTGTGACCTTCCTAAAGTTAGGCTTTCTAGACTTTTGCACATTGTGCTCTTGGGAAGAAAACAATTAACATTAAGAAAACATCCTATAATCAAATTTGCGCTGCGATTTTCATGTAGCTTCATTGTGGCCACGACTCGTCTACCGTACTATACTGTAGATTTGAGCTTAAATATTAGTGTAGCGGTAGGATTATTTTACATAATTGGAAATTTTGATTTTCCTTGATTTGCGTAATAGATGTAGATTAAATGACACAGCTAAGATCTGATATTTATTATTTTACTATTACAATCGATTTTAAAAAAGAGAAAACATTCCACATTAACGAGAGACGTAAATAAATATAAATAAATATTACTAATAATATTATTATTAAATATTTCAGTTCTTCGAGTAGGGATCGAACCCACAATCAATCGCGTTTACAGTCACATGTTTGTGCTCTGGGTCATGGCTGGTCTCATCTTCTTAATAATTTATTATGTTAATTAATAATAATATTTTACTTAAGAAAAAAATAATAAACGGCTCAATATAATCTACGGCGAAAGAAGTTTCCTATATATATAAACTGAATTTCACTTCAGAGCTCTCGATACGAGTACGCTGGTGAACAGGAAGTCAGTTCTTGTAAATTATGGATTTTATTTTTGTCTTTCATTTAAATATGGCCAAGAGTCCAATTAATGTGGTTAATTTAAAACATATCATACATATTATAATTTAATTACTAAAAGCCGTCGTGGTGTATGACTGTTAATACGACGGCCATGGTTTCGATTCTCAGCCAAAAAATTGGAAAATTGGGATATCCTTAGAATAGTATGACTAGGCAAAATTAAAACTCGTTAGGAAATGCTCGGAATGAAGGCTGAAAATACATGATTTATTATTGCAACGAGCAATTTTACATTTACTAATGTGGAAATTACTAATGTTTTCTGTCGCCTAATATTATAATTTGTTGAGTTCGTCGTGACGCCTCGGAACAACGCCTAATTGGTGACGGTTGTTACCAGACACTTTCCAGCTCTGGTAACAAAGACAAATCGTGGTGACTTTACACTAGGGCCCTAGGCTCTCCCTTGGCGTAATCTATCTACTACTTAAATATAGTTGAAAGAAGCTAACTTATTAAATAAAAACAGAATATTAATAGATAATAACGTTTAAAAAACAGTCACATGTAGCAAGAAAATGTTTTTTGTTTTGTATTTACTACGAACATTCATTGGTTCCCATTTTATATTAATTTATTTCCATATTAATTATATATTATATTATTAATTATATTTTTATAAAATTATACTGTTTTAAAATAGGTAATTTCATACTTTACTTTTTACTCAAAAGAAAGTATAACAATGGGAACATACTCAAAGTTGAATAAGGCGCATTATTCATTCACAGAGACCTTACCTTTTTACTCGGAAGTTTAAAATATCTCTTGCTTCTTCAAGAATTTCTTAGCATAACTTTAATAAAATCCGAAACTATTAAAAAATAATCTTAACGTTTTTTATTCATATTGCAGACTAGTCCTACTCATCTTCTTTATTTTTTCATCTTATCTTTTATAAAGTGTGCGTTTTTTAGCTTCACCCAGCCAGACCACATAAAGCAAGGGGAACCTAGTGTTAAGGCATACCTTTCCTCACGCACTGCAAATTTTTTGAGATATGAGACGCGTCTTTAGTGGCAAAACTCAACGTCTCGCTTCGTCCAGGACGAGGAAATAAAAATAATTCAACTTCCTAAGTGGGAATCGAACCAACAATTTCGACGTCATGTTTACGTCAGACATTGTGCTGGTGCGCGAAAACGTCCCCTTACGAAGGTTCGTATATAATATTGAACTATCACGGGTAAGCGTAGGGAGCGTTGTGATAAATCCTTTCGTTTTCAGCCTTCCATTTACCAAACATTCCGATGGACCTTATTACCTATATTTTTTCAGATATAAAATTATTTGTTACTTTTTAAGTAAATCTTTCAGTAAATAAACAAAAAAAAATGTTAACTTCTTAAAATATAAAAAAGTGCGCAATATTTAAAAAAAGAATTGAAGAATTGAAAAGAATACAAAACTTAAATTTAAGGTTCCACCGAGACTTGAACTCGGATCGCTGGATTCAGAGTCCAGAGTGCTAACCATTACACCATGGAACCGATGTTAAAAATAATCAAAAATGCAATTCTGTGCAGGCATTGCTTTTTCTTCGTCTCTTATTCAACACTAAAAAGCAGCAAAATTAAGTATTAATAAATTCTGACACTCCACTTTTCACTTATTAGGATATACTGAGTGCCAAGTAGGTAAGTACCTACCAAACTCTCTGCTTTGTCTGAAAGTAGGTTTTTCTACACTTGGTCAGACATTTTATAAAATCACAATTATAAACGAGACACTGTATAAATGATAAGAAGCATTTAAATTGTCAATTACTGAAGCTTTTTTGGGGAAATTCTTTTTTTTTTTAAATAAAAGATTAAATATAAATAAGAACATAGTAGAAATATTCAAAACCTTAAAACCACACTGCTATAGTTAAAATGAAACTTTCTAGTAATCACTTGTGCTTCAAGAATTCGTAGCTAAACCTTTTAAAGCTTCAACTGGATTGCCAAAAGATAAAGGCTAATACAGTTAAGATACCTAGAGATAAAAATAGTGCAAGATTTTAACGTTATAACTTATTACAGTGTTTTTTATATGTATATAATTTTAAAAAAATCTTTACCTAAAAACTTCTTTATTCTAACTCTTCACGCCATTTTAAATGCAATATGCCCGATAATTTTCTTGTTTTAACCTATTTTTTTTTTGGAAATCAAACTACGATTTGTCGGAGAATGGAGTGTCTTATCACTAGAATCTCTCTGCCTACGTTGCTGTGTGCGGGGAACTGCGTTAACCTGCAAAACAAAGAAAAAAAATACTACTAGATGTTGCCTAATCAAGCTACGAGAATCATCTTTGTTATCTTATCATTTAAAAAAAAAGAAAACAAAACACATTTTCAAAGAAGAACCACTTTATTGCAAATTAGCAAGAGCAGGTATAATCTCTTCATAAGCAGAAATGCCCTCTAAGAAGATAGAGACTTGCAGGCTCTCGTTGTGCTCGTGCAGAGCGGGGCGCGTTCGACGCATTGGAGACAGGCAGACGGCGCCGATGTTCTCCAAGCGTAAGTACCGGGAGTCGGTACCACCAGGGAACGTATGGACGCTTAGTGGGATGTTACTGAAAAAAAAAATAGTGGTACTTTAATTTATATGAGTATTTTGGTACATAAAAAAAATTAAAAATGGTAGTGGAAGATCAGAACAATGGTACTATTTTTGTGACTATAAAAAAAAATATTTTTGGAGATGTTACATGTAAAACAGTTATATCAGAAATATAAAAATCCACCAAGTGAAATTGAACCCGCAGCCATTGCAGATAGTGGCTGAAACACGTCGGTACGTGTGTACTATTCACGTAAAGTTCGTAGTTCATTTGTATTCAGGAAACTAACTTTTGTTTCTTGTTACACCTAAATTACCTTTCTTTGTAACTAAAGAAAATTCAGCGTTAGCTATATAGCTACAGCTTATGCTTTATTATTTTTCTAATGTTAGAAAAAAAATGTAATAAATAACTTTACAATATTGCAACAGAATATAATAATTGAATGAACGGACAAGGACAATATTAGAAAATCGCAATTTACTTAATCAGCTTATAGCAGGGAACCGTTTCATTTTCATTATCATTATTTTTTAGAGCTTAACTCTTTTCCCTACAGAGCAGGGAAGGCAGAAGATTTAAGTCACCCCGTTTCCTCACTTTAAACCCAATTATTACATCATCATCAAAATATTACATTTTAACTGGCGTAAATCAACGCTGCATTTTATCTTCTATAGGGAAATTGAATTACTTATTCTCTTATATAGGGATTGAATCCACACTATCATTGCAATTACAGTTACACGTTGTTGCACTGCGTTATGACGTATCTGCTCTCTTTGTTTGTATATATGGAAATAATAAATAAAAAATATATATCTCACAGTTTGTCGATAGCTCCTTTGACAGCAGTCCAGTATGGATTGGAATCGTTCACAACAGTAGGTGCGGCATATTCGTCTTTTTGTTCAAACTCATATGAAACTCCGTCACCCGCTTCACGACACCATTGCTTTATCTTTGTATAATATACAATTTTTAAACGAAATATAATTTAAAAGTATTCATTTATAACTTTTCATTGAAAATCTATTTGATTTAAATTTTAAGAAGAAAAATACATTACCATATTCTCGAATTGTTCGAAATCAACAGACAAAGCTAAGCGCAGGTCGAAACTGGCAGTAAACTTCTCTGGTATCACGTTGTTCTGAATACCGCCCTGTAGATAAACTTTATTTAATATTAGAATAAACAATTCTAAAAATCTATTTTTATGAGATATTTTATAATTTGCATTTATGTTCTAGTAGTATATTTGTACCTATATGAACGGCAGTTACTTTAAAATATAATTAATATTTTTCATTCTCTTCGTTCAGTGGTTAAGAACTAATTACCGACAGTCATATTGCTTCATGCAGGATTCAAATTTGTTTCTTCTCTGAACAAAAGTCACCAATGTAATATAAACGTATATATATTGTTTTTTAGCTTTATGCTGTATCCCTGCATTTAGCAGGGTAGGCAACTGCCTTTCCGCCGAATTCCTTTGCGTGTTGACTCGCGTAACTCAACGCTACGCCATACTTTGATACGAGAGCGAAGAAATGAAAATATTGAATATTTAATTTTCTCGAGTAGGAATCGACCTCACAACCAGTCGCTATAAACGTTTTTTTATATAGAAATGAATTATTCTAAGTATAAACATCATTACGGGTAGTAAGTAGTATTGCGTTTCAACGAGCGCTGTTGTTAAGCTTTTGCATATGTAATACTAAAGTAAATAATTAACAACTTACGTATAGTTGGGTGAGGTTAACAGATGTTACATCTCCGATAGTCAAGTTGGGGTCGTCAGCCAGCTTCTTCTTAGACTCTTGCCGGAGGTCCATAAACTTATCGATTATATATCTTATCTGATAAATATTAATTATAAAAGATGTAATTATATAATTTTAAACGTTTATACAACGTACATTGTTATACCATTCGAAAGTGTAAAAAAATACAGAAATTGACCTTTATTTAATTTCAAATGGTAGAGAAAATATAAATCAATTTTGGAAATTGTAAAAAACTTTCTTATATACACGTATACTCATAGTTTTTAAAAAATGTATTGTTTTCTCTTCTATTTGCTTAATAGGCTGTTGGCAGGTTGCAGGAGAATTTAAATATAAGCCCTAGTTTTACATTTCATCAAACTACGTGTTGAGTTACACCACTTATCACGCTATCTAGTAGCGTGTTAAGTGGTGTAACTCAACACAACACTCTATCTTACCAAACTGGTAAAGATCTACATATTATATTTTCAGTAACTATTCCCTTGAATTAAATTTGAATTCAAAAACAACAGTCTAATATATATAATACAACATACACTTACGAACAACATACACTATAGACTTACGATCAGTTCGAACGTTATTAATAAATTTATTATTAAGTTTTTATATGTTCTGGAAACATATTAAATAATACAATATTTATATGTTCACACCGCTAGGGAATAAATATTATGAATATCAATGAGTTTTCCATTTTATCTGTAAAATATTTATTACTATTCCCATTTTAGTTTAAGTTCATGTGTAATAAAATAAAAACAAAGCAGGTAGTGGAACCAGTTGCCCATTAAGCTTAGAATAGTATGTAATTAATCTTTACAATATTATAACATTACATTTTTATAAATAATAAAAAAACTGTAACGTAGTATATATTTAAATAACATATTTTATTTCAATTATAATAAATACGTTAAAGATACAACAAACAATGAGTAACGCAACATAAAATTGTCGGTAACAGATAGAGTGAGTTCACTTGGAATTCCGCCAATATGCTAATTAAAGCGATTTACAATTTGCCACTAATAAAATGAAACTTAGCTTTATGTCAGTGAATCGTGAAATAGTATCGTTCGGAACAATGCGGCTAAAAGTAAGCGAAACATTTCCTTCTTTTTCTTTTACTTGGAAAATAAATCTAATTGTATTGGAAATAATGTTAGTACTGTATAAATATAACTAAATACTACTAACTGTATTTATAAGATACTAGCGGACGCGCGCAGCTTCGCTTGCGTATTTAGGGGTGAATTCTAGTAACATGTGTTCGATTAAATATTTTTAAGAGTCTAAATTTCAAATTTTATAAAAATCGGTTGCGATTTAAAGATTTTTCCATACAAACTTTCAACCCCTTATTTGTACCCTTAGGGGGTGAATTCTAGAAAACCATGAAACACATGTTCAATTAAATATTTTTAAGAGTCTAAATATTAAATTTTATAAAAATCGGTGGCGATTTAAGAATTTTTCCATACAAACTTTCAACCCTTTATTTGCACCCTTAGAGGGAGAATTCTAGAAAACGATGAAACACGTGTTCAATTAAATACTTTTAAAAATCTAAATTTCAAATTTTATAAAAATCGGTGCCGATTTAAATTTTTTTCCATACAAACTTTGAACCCCTATTTTACCCCTTTAGGGTTAAAATTTTGCAAAATCCCTTCTTAGTGGATGTCCAGATTATGAAAGTAAACATCTGTCTAAATTTCATGTTTCTACGCACAGCGGTTACGGCTGTACGTGCGTCTTACCTCAGTCGGTGAGGACAAGTCCTTTTATATATATAGATAAGTCTCTGTGGTGCTATGGTAGTTTATGTTATTTGTTGTTTTTAAATATTATATACTCATTAAAATATACATATCGTTCAGTTGAAATGAACATCATTAATTATATTTTTACAGGTTGTTTGTTTAACTATCATTCATTTTTTTCCCAAAATTTCCAATATTTAAGTTCATTATAAATTATCCTTGGTGTTGTATACAACAAGGCCACTGATTAACATTCTCAAGAAACGTCTCTCAATTTATTCTCTACTTATTTCGTAGTTATACAGCAAATGTACTTGAATCGTCGTGGAAACCCATTCGATGTTATAAATTGTTTTCATTTCCTCAGCCTGGTAACAAAATGATGGCCGTCGTCACCACTCAACACGCAATGTCTTAAAAATTGGGTGGGAAGCAGGAAACGAACCTTCTTCTTCTTCCTACCCTTGTATTTTATTTATTTATTGTAAGTTATTTTATTTTTTAATTAAATTTAATACAGCAAATGCGTAAAAACAAAAGTGGTTTTATTTTTTTGTAGCTGCCAAGTAACGAGTTTAAATGAACTATCCCCTGAGAGTAAACAACGCGGCGGCTGGAACGTTGCCAGTGCGTTAATTAAATCGATTTATAATTTACAAACAATATTGTAATAATTATACGGTAGCCTGTAAAGTGTTTCAGCTAATGTTAGTGCTAAATAAATGTTTAATTTTGTTATATAATCTGTGAGTTTGTTTATTTTGAGCAAAGCACGGCGTTGAATTCCGCCACTCAATATGGAATGTCTTGGGAATCAGGTGACAAGTGAGGCACGAAAGATTCTTTTAAGTTTACGGGCACTAGATTCCCAGGTCCAGTTTGCCTAACTTGCCACCTGCGGAATACAGCGAAGTGAAACTAAAAAATTCCACGTCTTATTTATATCTTATTAGATTAAGCAGAGAGAACGTAATCATTTCTCACTCTGTTCTGTAATTTCATTTCTATTCATTTGTGTTTTTTAGACACAAGAAAAACAACAAGTTGACTTAATCACTTCAACGGGATCCTCTCGCAAAATGTTAAAAGAAAAAGAATAGTTATGGACATTTGCTAAATCAGTAATTCTCAAGATTACTTTATGATAAAATAAAGTTCACGCTGTATCCCACACATCACAGCAGAGTATGCAGAGGCAACTTAGTGTTAGGATACTCTGTTCTCTACTAGTAGGGACGATAAAATGTACTTATATAAAATTAAAATAAAAGTTATATTCTTTACTTTAAAGCAAATAGATAATCATTTGTTTTCTTAACACAAGTGATGTATTAGTACTGACCTTTTCCCCGCAGTTATCCGGAAGCAGCAGCGACCCGTGGCCGGACATGCCCGGGCATATTAAGTTTATATCTGACAGAAAGTTAGCATAGAATGTTGTTATAATGCTTATTACGTACCTAAAGTTACTTAAAAGAAAATGGTGAAATTTATATCGATTTTGGAAATTAAAGTAATAGGAATTCTAATTATTTTTTATTATGAACATAAAGTCATATAAGTTTATCATGTGTTTTGGAAGCCTCATGCATACGCATAGAGTAGGCAAATGAAAAAGAAATATTACTCCGAGAGAGGATTGAATCTACAACCATTACGATTACAGTCACATGCTTTTCCACTGCGCCACAAAGGCTTCTCACTAAAAGAATAACCATACAAAATGTTTCAATAAACAAAATACTCACGCCATATACTTCTTTCCCCATTATAAGCTACGTATGAATCGTCAGGACTCGCCAATCCCTCGTCCAAAGCAAAACCCACGTTTAATCTCTTAAAATGGTCAGTTTTAACAAAAACTGCCATTCCTTGTCTTCCACCAACTTCTTCATCTAAAATGATAGAAAATATCACTTATTTTTTGATATATGAAATATCTAAAATATAATAATCTTAAGTTTTTTTTAGTAATACTGCTCTATTTATTTTTATTTATTATAAATGTTGTCTAAGTTGTAGAGAGTGTTAACGTAGCAGAACTTGTTTCTGCGTTCCAGTACTTTAGTTCTGTCTTTTTGCCAATTGAGTTAACCTGTGTTGATTACCACCACTCAACAACCTAAATATTAAGTGTAAAGTAAAATACGGAGAGATTCTCTCTGCCTACCCCGCTAGCGATAAACACTATGTACCTATATAATAACTGCTGCATTCTTATTTGAACTCACAATCAGCAAGTCAAATTTACTGCGCCATACCCAAAGTCCAATAGCTCTGATTTACATATAAAAGTGATATATTTAAAATCTGATTATTTTACAAAAAATAAACGACGGCCGTAAATAAAACATAAACCTGAATATAAAATATATTCACAAAAAGCCTATACGCGAGTAAAAAGAGACGATTGCAATCGCGAATGTTACGGAAAAGCTTACATCCACTAATGGTCTATTTAATTCCGAACAAGTGGTTCTCCATTAATATTTTATTCTATGTAGCTTAAGCGATGGAAGTCAAGTGCATTGCTACTGTTAAATCACTTCATATTTTAAAACGAAGTGCCAACTAAAGTTGTTTGAGAGCTTTGCCAAGTTTAAGTCAACATTTCCAATAGTAAAAACGGGTGAATTGATAAGAAATGTATCCCGATAAGAGTTCGACTATTTGATTACATTTTTTTTTCAACGTCTTGCGTTTTTCCGCATTGCAGAGTAGACAGAAAAGACTGAGTGTCAAGATACTCCGTTGCTTAGCTTGCGCTGAAATTTCGAAACATTACGTGGTGTATCTAGAGTGGTGGAACTCAATTCTGTGCTTGTCTTGTAATTAACTAGTAATTTATTCCCCCAAGTGGGAATCGAACCCACAATCGTCGCGTTGACTGTCACACGCTGTACCATGCTGCCACTGCACAAGGATGCGCGACGGCCACAAATGCACAATAATTGCACTATTTTACGTAACTTTCAGTGCTATCTCAGTCTAGAACATTTAAATGGGATTTTGAAATAATCCGATTCAGTATCGAACGGCAAATTCGGGAAGAACAGAATTGCACAGAATTAAATATGTAGTCCTGATGGGACTGCCGCAGCGGGGCTGCCGTAAAAGTTGCCTGAATAAAATATACGATTACTTCTGTGTTTGGTCATATTTTGGGAAAATGAAAACAATTGTAGCGGTAACACTGCTTGTTTGGACAGCAATTTCCGTTTTATTAGTTAAGTAAATAACAAATTTACATATAAAATGACCTATTGACATTCATTGCTGGACGCGAATGACCATTTTAAACAATATGGTAGAAGCTATAAAACTTCATTAGCTACTGTTTAGTTTCAAATATCATATGATATGGTTATTTCAGCATATTTTTCAGTATTTCTTATTTTGAAATTTCAGACATATTTACATTTATTAAAAGTAAATATGTCTGAAATTTCCCTGAAGTAACTTTTGTAATAGCTTTTTATCTGAAGAGTCTTGGAATATATTTAGAATAAAATTTACATAATACGTAGGTACATATATCCATTTTAGTATAATATTCATTCTACCCAACACGCTTACATCGCTGAATTTATTTTGCCAAAGTCGAGGAAAACATTTTTCTACACAATAAAAATAGTCTTCACTAAACATGACAAATTATTTTATAAGTAATAAAATAAACTATTACTGGACCAACCAGTTCTAACAGTGAATTTATGGTATTTTAAGTCTTATTATTTCAAAAGTTTCATATTCGTTGACTATTTTTTGAACCTTGTCCGCCGACTTTGCCGTTGGTCCTTTACCACCTACCTACGTATTATTTTTGAAGCATATTAATTTTGTACTAATTAATATATGATTACCTATAATTTAGTTTGTGTATGTAAGTATAATTTTGACATTGGTTACTATTTAAAAAAAACTTTTATACTCCTAAGACTAATAAAGAGATTGATATATTTAAATTTTAACAAATAAAAACTTACCAGGAACGAAAGTAAGAATGACTGTCCTCTTAAACCTCAGTCCCTTGTTCTTCAATCGTCTTATGGCTTCTATGTACTGTATACCCACGGACTTCATATCTTGTACGCCTCTTCCGTAAATCACACCGTCTACTATACGACCTTCAAAGGGAGGATAGGTCCAGCTTTTCTGAAGTGCAATCAAAACTATTGTAAACTAAATTTAAAATTAATTGTACTGTTTGGTATATATTTTTTTCTTTGGAGTAATTTAATTTGAACAAATTCGTTTTTTCAGTTTTCAGAATATGGTAGAGTAGACAAAGAGAACCTAGTGTTATGGCTCTCCGTTTTCCATTTAGCCCGAAATACTGCGTTAAAAGCAGCGGAACCCAACGCAGCTCACGCCGTGCCTCTTAAGAATTATTGAATTTCTTCGACTTGGGTTCGCTGTCAGACGCTGACCATTGTGCCAAGATACATTACAATTTTTAATAAGAAATCTTTTATTTTTATTCATTCAAAAAAGTAACGTTCCGCGCTTGCTTTATGTAATACTTAAACCATTGAAACACCCATAATGTATCAGAAGCGGGACAAAGGATTTTAACATAGGATATTAGTTTTGAGGTCGTGATCCAAATATGGTATAAATTTAATAGAAATTGTAAATTTTTGTTATTATATATTTTATATTATTTATGTTGTTTATAAAAAATATTAAAATAATAAATAGCTACAATTTCGTTATTACCTGACAAGCAAAATTAAAAGAAAATCGGCCATTACTTCAATTTAACTGACCAGAGGAAACCTAGTGTCAAGACACTCTTTTCGCTGTTTTCTGCCTTCATTGGATATGTAACGAGTGGCGGTACTCAACGCAATCAGAAGGACTGCTACACTGCTACAGCGGATTTTTTGAAAATTATATATAATTTGAATTTATCTGTTCAAGGTGTGTACATATATATATATATATATATATATATATATATATACATAGAAACGTCAGAGCTGATTTTACCTAACTGTTTTTTTAAACGAAAATTTGAATAAAATCATATACATGTGCGTGCTCCAGCTTAGCTTTCTTAGTTTAAGCTATTTAGATATTATATATTGTTGGCATACCAAATAATATAGGTCAAATGTACCTATCACACCCACATATGAATATAACCACAAACATTCCTAAATTACTATGATATAGAAAATTAAATGACAATTATGTATATATTTCTAATGTCTATTTAAATATTTTTGTATGATAAAAAATAGTTTTCGAAGTGAAATTCAACGTACATAAAAGTTATAATATTCTTACAAATTTATAGTAAAAATGTTACCTTAGGCTATTAACAAATAAATAAATAAATTTAAAGCCGTTGAGTTCTGCTACTCAATATGTAATGCCTCGAAAATTTTACGGAATATAAAGAATAGTGTGTTACCACACATTAAGTTCTCTATGCTTACCCAACAATGTGGGAAAACCGCCTTACCTCGAACACGGGAACGACGTCCATATGGGAATTTAGTAATATACTCGGCAGCGAGGGCTCAAGTCCTTCCCAAGTCATCACCAGCACTGGCTTCTTTGGCAACGCCTCATATACTTGATAAGAGAGACCGAGTTCGTTGGCTTGTCCTTTGAGATACGCGATGCACTCATCTGTAAAACAATATTCAGTCAGGAACTACAATGGCATTACATTTCAGTTAATATATCTATCATAATAACTAAATTAATCGAGTATATGAAATGCTACAAGCATGATGATTACTTTCGCTTTGGCTTGCATACATGTTAACATTACTCTACCTCTTTCTCTCTTTTACTACTATCAAATTGTGGTATACTCAATAATAATAAATATAGAAATAAGAAGCACATTGTCTTTTTCCCATATTAAGTTCATGAAATTGAAGTATCAACGAATCCGTCGTAGCGCAGTTCTACCTATCTGAAACGCGACTGTAGAAGGTATCTAGTGGGGGGAGGAAAGATTATATCTATAAGGAGGAAGTATTATACTTCAATATTTTCATTTTCCCGCTCGGGTAGACCATCCTTCTTTAAATTTCGCCTTTTAACACACAATGAGTTGAACGGAGTGTCTTAACAGTAGATCACCTCTGGCTACCCTGATAAACAGAAAAAGACGTTACGCTGCTGCTAAATTGAAATATAATAAAAGCCATACATGGACCATCCATGTATCAAAAACATGCCGAAGCCCCAGTAATTAGTGACTGGACAATTTTCTTACAACGATACATACATACATACATTTATATTATCTATAGTAAATATTTGTAGCAATACCGTAATTAATATTTAGGTAGCTACGTATCCAACGGTAAGCCCGGAGATTAGTCGCCTGAGGACCATCCATGTCGTGTTACCGATATTGTTATTATGTGGACATTCATTATCTATTTATATATTTATAATATGAAACGTTTACGCTAACGTTACGTATTTGTTATTGAAACGTTGGTCTTAATATCCATTCAGGGAATGTCCACTTGAATCAAAATGTATTCGAAATATGTTTTGTTTTATAACTTATGAGTTTATGCGTAAGTACATACTATGTGTAAGTACTAAGAGGTAAGATATTATTTTCGGTAGTTAAATAATAGTACAAAATAGATTTTGCCATCGACGTGGCCATCGTAGTAGAAAAGCGATGTTTGTGGGTTGTCCCACTCGGGGAACGATTGTTATTATTTCCCCGGTCGAGTCACTCAGCACGTCATATTTCGAAAATTAGGCAGAAGTTGAGATTGGAGTGTTCTAACACTAAGTCTTCTCTGCCTCACTATACTAAATACGGAATAGAGCGTAAAGCTATAAAACACTGTTTAAAACTTTTCGCCTCTCTAAATCCGAAGCCAAATTATGCAGTAACCGTTGTAATCTAAGAGCTTAGGTAAAGTAACCTAAATTGTTTTGAGAGATCAAGAGATATATGTACATATTCAATATTCATGAAGTCAGTAGTTCTGATACTCGGTCTGTGCGTATCAATAGATAACTTTGTAGATTGGTAACCGCAGGATCGATAACGTTCATCATATATGATATAATAAGAACAAAGCATTGTGGTTATAGATGAGTATATACTACTTATGTTTGTAGGTACCTGTACCTTACCTCACGTAAAGCAGTGTATGCAGAAAAAAATACAAAGGTTCTTTTTCCACTTCCCGTTTAATTTTCGAAACATTACGTAACTTAAATGGCGGTTGTTAACGCCACAGCGTATCTTTTTTTTATGGAAAGAGACAAACAAGCGTCCGGGTCACTTGATTTTAGTGGTTAACGCGTAAACTTGTGCGTTCTTGGGGTTGAATTGAACCACACCTTTCATCCCATGAGAAAACATTCCCGAGGGATGCATCAACTAAAGACACAAGTTTATTTCGAGAAAACGACGACCCACTGGTCGAGAAAGGAGAAAGGATTGCACGGGCGGAGTATACAGCGTCCACAGTGCTATCATCTGCATAGCAATAAATGCTAGAATCCTCCAACATGTTATTGATATGCAGAAGACACAGCATAGGGTAAAGCACGCAGCCTTAAGGAACGCCAGCGATCAAGGGTATGATAGATCAAAATAAATAATATTTCGGTCTTATTAAACAAGAGTGACGTCTTTTGTCTAGAGAATAGAAGAACGTCCATCTTCGAATAGAATATCGATAGGTCATTAAAACTTTTTCGTCTTTTATGCCATTATAGGTAAAAATATATAATTACGTACCATAATCAACGTTGGGATGAACAGTTCGTATCCTAAGATAGTTCTGGAGGTTCTTCACAGCGGGATTGTTTTCATGGTCCGTCATGATTGTATGTCGACCGATTACCGAACCTTAGCAAACTCAATTAAAATATGATTAAATTGGCGCGTAGTACAATATTTTATATTCTTATGTGAAACCGCAATAGATAGAGGGGAGTTCGAGGTATTATGGAACATATGAAATTAAAAAAATATTTCTTATTTTGTAAAGTAATTAATAATAAAAAAAATACAATGTTTATGAAAAGTGTATATATAAAGTACAAGCAATAATTTGTGTTATCTGCTGTCCAGGAAATTTCAAATTTTCTTTTAGCTTTACGGTGTATCCCGCACATAACAAGGAAAGTAGAGACACTTTTGTTCTCCATTTTCCACTGAATTTTGGAGGAATTGCGTGTTGTGTAGAGGAACTCAACGCCGCGCTTTGCCTTGCCACCAGAGCAAAGAAATTAAAATATTAAATATTTCATTTACTCAAGTGGAAATCGAACCCATATGCTATCGCGTTTACTAGCCCCTGGTAATATAAGTGATTAATGATGATGTCGTGATGTAGGTAAATTATTTAATGTAGGGGAATTAACGCAAAAGGTTTCCTTAACGATTACATTTTCATCAATTATATTTCAAATTTATTATTTTGTAGAAATGTGGAATAGATTGCAGCAAACTCTATAATGCCAGCCAAATAATCCTGTAATATATTAGCCATACTCTATATAGTAACATACAAAGAGAAACAGAGAAGAATAGAGAGCTATTTATTTCTGATTATTTCGCAAATAGGTGAAAGAAACATAGTTAATAAGAATCATGAGTGATAGAGCTAGTGATAGATTATTATTTTGAGAAAATGTGTCCATGTCAGGATGGCCGAGCGGTCTAAGGCGCTGCGTTCAGGTCGCAGTCCACTTCTGTGGGCGTGGGTTCGAATCCCACTTCTGACAAGTCTTTTTATTTGCATTTTTATACACTTCATAAATATATTTTTATATCTTTAAAATGAAAAAGTATATATTATTCTTTTTTGATTTTTAGTTGCCACAAATCGTATTAGGTATTTTATTGAAGTCATTTAACACATTTCAATTATAATAATTAAGATGCACATAATATTAAGCATAATATAAAAAATAATAAAATATTAAAATAAAACCAACAAATTAAGAATAAGTAATGTATTTTTCACTAAGTATGCTAAGTAGTAATTAAAAATTATCACAATTAAATAGTAAGTCCACAGGAAATAGAATTCTTTTGTGAACGCATTGCGTGCTTAATGCGCATGAATCAAAATTTTATTATTTTTATATTTACTTTTTTAATTTTTACAACGCAACGAAAGACTTCTGCCGCTTTGTTTTATAACTGATTTTTAATTAATTGCATCTACACAAAGCCCTATTAATACTTTAACATTTACTTTATATTTTAAGGTATCTTTAAGGAAAAAAGGAATCCTTATTTTTATCACTTTGTTGTACGTCTGTCTATCTGTCTGTCGTTCATATCGCGAAAAAGGCGTATTTTTTAAAATAAAAATTATACCGTAAAAAAAATATTTCTTAAAACAATAATATCATCATGAAAATGTTTTAAACATAAATGAATGACCGGAATGGTGTTTCAGAATCTCTTTGCCTAACCTATAAATAACAGATGGGAGAACCTTAAAAAGAAATGAGCTAATAAAACAACATAAATCAAAAAAAATTACTTCACGCTGTAGGAACCTAGTGTGAACCTAGAATACTCCGTTCCCCACTTTCTGCCAAATTCCGGAGACATTCCGCGTTGAGTGGCAGAATTCAACGCCGTGCTTTGTCTCGACACCAGAGTGAAGAAATGGAAATGTAAATAATATTTAATAATATTGTATTTGTATTGTTATGAGCTCACGCTACCCATTTTTATCTTTTCTATTATTGTTTACTCTTCATTGATAAGTTAGTTACCCACAATGTGAAAACAAATTTGATAACGATTGATGGAATTTTTTTATCATTCATAGACATACTTATAAGTATAGTCTAGTCTATGAACCGAAAATGCATTCATGAATATATTTGAATATTATCTTAGTTCTTGATACGTTTACGTTAACGCCGTAAATGTAAATAAAACGGCACGTACATTCAATAACTCAAAATATACTATATTCATTATTATGGGATTATGGTGTCACGCAAGCTAAAAAACATTCTTACAATTTGATTTATAGAATTCCTCCGAAAATAAAAACCGTTGACCGATAATTTTAAAATGTAAGTTTATTTTTTTTTTCAAGCTGGAAATTTAACATATTGTAGTAAATTATTATTATCGCCTATACTTATGAATAAACTACGTTTGCACTGTGCCGTAGAAATCTCGTCTCTCTCTTCTCTCTCATCTTTCTTTATTCATATCTTACCTATATTTGACCGATTAAACAGATCCGTTAAATTAGCTAAGTGGATTTAAATTTAATATCAGCTATTTCTATATCTGGATTGACGCCATTTAGAATTTTCTCTGAATAAATCGGTTAAAACTGTCTCATATTTTTATAGAAACATTTCAGACTTTTACACTTTCAATATCAGACTATGCTATAGTAAATTCAATTTGTTATAGCATAGGTACTATAGTAAATAATACATTTCACTTCGGTCGGTAGTGGCGGGCACAGGTGTGTCATCTTAGATATTTGTGTTTTACTATTTCGAGAACTAGATTTGCTTTTAGATAGCGTTGACACCGTTTCCGATACGATTTGTATAAGGAATGGCATTATATTTATTGTTTTGTTATATTATTTGGTTCTTTAAATATAAAGATTGTAAAGTATATTTCAATACTACATTTTGGAGGTAAACAGCTTTAAGCTTTTTCTCCCATAGTATGATAGGCAGAAGGAATTTAGTGTTAGGACATTTCGTCTCTCATTTCCCACCAAATTTTCGAGATATTGCGTTTTGAGTGGCGGAACTCAACGCCACGTTCTGTATTTCTGTATATTTTTTTTATAAATTGAATTTTCGACAACAGTCAAGTCACGCCAGGAATACAAGTTTACGGAACGGATATATGATGGGTAGCTGGAAAGTTAATAAATTCAAGATTTATTATTTATAACCTATTTACCTTACATACATATGTACTAGCGAACAATTATCCTTTCGTAATTTATCTAATTGCATTTTTAATACCGGAAACATACAGTTCAATTACAAAACGAATATTATTAAAAGCTTTTATTTTACTCTTAATCCTAACTGTTTCATACAGCGCCAACTACGGTTGAAATTGAAAGCTGTTCTGTCAACTTTGCAAAGTTTCCAAACGCAGCCAAAGATGGCGCTTTCGAGTATTACACAAGAACAAAAGCTCAGATTGCAACCCTTGAATAACAATTAAAAGTTTCCTTACAGATGTCGCTTACTTAAAGTTCACATTGAAATGTTGTTTTACTACTATTTCATATTTTCACTACTCTTGACTAAACTTCTCTAATATGTTTAATAAAATTCGATTTTTTTTTCGATACATTGTAACATATTGTTGGTTGCCTTTAAAATAAAAGCTGCATGCTGAGGTTGCCATCATTTGAATAATTTTTTCCCATCCCGGATGTGTGTGAGCGGAGGAGACGAAATGAAAAATCAGGATGGTTAATTTTGACGCAAGATTTCTCTCTCTTTCATAAGTTCTACGCTGACTGAAAAAAAACTATAATTATGCGACCCTCTAATGTAAACTCCCGTTTTGACAAGGTTCCCGTTTATCTACAGGGAAATTAATAATAAATACGCAGATTTTTAATTAATTCTAATTTATACTAAAAAAGAATTATTAATTTAAACACATATGTATAAAGTACGCTTTACTTCTCCTTCTTTTTTCTGAAATTTAATAAGAAATATCCTTTTTACGAGAAAATACACGTTCCTTTGATATATGTAAAGGTTTCAGCACGCCTGAAAAACTTCTCATTAGACAGCTTTGTCTTTTCTAGGACTACTTTAATATATGTTGTAATTTGTCCGTTGTATACTTATATAAATGTCATTTACTTCTAGTCTCTTTTAATAAGAAAGACTTTTTTGTCCAGCATATTACATATTACTCGCCAATTTTAAACATATTGCGTGCTGAGTGGCAGAATTCAACGCCGAGTCGCTTTTGCGAATCGAACCCACAGCCGTCGCGTTTTCAGAGGCTGTGCCATGACGCGACGCGATGGTCGTACGGAAGAATATATATATTTTTTTATGGTAAAAGGACAAGGTAAACAAGCGTTCGAGTCACCTGATGGTGATCACCGCCGCCCTCGACCCCGTGCAACACCAGAGGAGCTACAGGTGCGTTGCCGACCTTTGAGGTGGAGATAGACGCGCTTTTTAAAGGTACCCCATATCGTACCGACTTGGAAACACTGCCGCGGGTAGACCGTTCCACAGTTCAGTGGCGCGTGGAAGGAAATTTCTACGAAACCGCACAGTAGTGGAGTGCCACGTATCCAGATGGTGTGGATGATATTTAAATTTGTGACGTGCTGTGCGGTTAGAAAATTCGGCGGCAGGTAACAGGTCAAATAGTTCTTCAGAACACTCGCCATGATAAATGCGATAAAGAATATGCTAAATACTTATAATTTATATTTTTATTTATATTTTTTATAATTTTTCGGCTTAAATAACATACCCTGGTATAATTTAACTTAAGGTATATTAACTGCACTCTAAGATGCTAATTAGCGTCTAATTAATATTAAGCCTGATAAAATACGTTTGGACTAATTTCACATGAAGTAATGCCAATTGACGTCTCTGAGTGCGCCTGTGTATGGAGTACGGATGCTTATGAAACTGAGAGCTCTTGCTCAGCTTATATATTATATATAGCTTCTATTCTTGTGATTTATTGTTATGGTTATTTACCTAGTTTCAGCGAAATTTCTCATTGTTCCATAAAGATTTTTTTAGGCTACACATTGTAGCCCGCATGTAGCAGATAGAGGGAATAAAATTTTCAACGTAATTTTGGTGTGAAAAAATATTTTTGTATATAATATTTACATTAATAACGTTAATCAAATTATTAAGAAGGCTCTTGTAGTTCAGTGAGTTTGTGGTTGAATATACATGCAATGGTTGTAGGTTCAATCTCTACTTGCAGGAATAATTAAATTAAAACTACTTTTAATTTTCTTACTATTGGAAGACAAGACGTATATGAATCTCCAAGAAAATATATCAGAAAGAAAAAATCTTCTTTATCTATATGTCTGAACCAATAAAGAAAATTGAACGTAAGATAACTGAGTACTTAGAATAGATTCCAGACTTTCAAATGATCAAGACATTTTCCATATAAAAAGAGTCTTCGGAAAGTGCAACTTATTTTACTGCACTCAAATCTAATTTTATTATTGGCAATATAATTTTACTACATATTTATGCAGTTAATACATAATTTCGACATATGAGTGGGATTTAAATTTCCATTTCTAGAAATGAATGTGAATATTTTTTCCTTTTTTTTAAATTGTGTTGAATTCATTTTGAATGCAAAATATTTAAAAAATGTATGTAAAAATGCTGGTTAAATATTTAAATTTGCGCTTTACATTTTTTTCTTTGCGCTTGCGCAATGGCACTGCAGGGTATCATTGTTTACAGTCAAAGAGAGTATATCAGTCAAAGTTGCATAAATATAAGAGTTGTAGCTTCCATTCCAGCTCGGGGGATGGACTATTTTCATTTTCTCACTCTGGTAATAAAGTACGGTGTTCAGTTAACTCAACATTCAATGTCTAGAAAAAAACAGAAAGTCGGGAACGGAGTGTTTTGACATTTCCTCTGCCTGTAAATACGATACAGCGTAAAGCTACAAAAAATATAGTTAAACTTAAATTTTAGTATGCTTAAAAAAAAGTTCATATTATAATAATTCTTAATATTTTACCTTAAGAACTTCATTTAAGAAAAATGTCATCTATACTTCTATACTAATATAATAAAGCGGAAGAGTTTGTATGTTTGTTTATTTGTTTGTTTGTTTAAACGCTAAGATCTCTGGTCCAATTTACTATGTTTTTGATTTGTATGAAAGCTGCATCTTTCAGAAGGGCTATAGGTTATATAACATTACATTACACACATGTACTAATAAATTAAAATTCTTTCTAATTTGACATGCAATTTATTCTGCCATATTAATAACAACCGTCGTTGCTAAGAAACAGTTTGCAAAGTTTGTTTGTTGTTTTAAGAAAACGTCATCCAAAATGAACTTATATTTTGATATTCATCGTTATAAAAATAAATATAAAAGTCACTTTTAGCATTTTATGTAGATTGAACTTATAGTTTACTGTATAACATTCTAATAAATAATTAAGTTGTCACTGATTGGAAATGACCTAGCCTACGGGCGTCGTAGTATGAGTATGACCGACGCGAACGGGCAGATGACGTTGACGGTTTTATAAATTTTCATACATTTTCGAACTATTGTTATTTTTTATGTATTATTTGCTGTTTATAATTTATTTAAAATACACTTTGGTCCTCTTCTTATTTTATTTGATATTGCTCGCAAAAAATATCCTATTTAATAATAATATATAGAAAAATGTTTAGTTATATCATAGAGTCGATATCTACGAGTATGTACGCACGCACGGAAAACTTTAGGTACTTTTTCTAATATTAAGAATATCCTTTTGTTACTTTTACTTCTTTTGTTGATTCATTTCAATAACTCAGATATTTTTTCTAATAATATGTCTCTATTTATTATTCTTTTTGATTATTCAGGCTTATATTTTCTTACTAATTCTATTGAAAACTGAAAATAATTTCATAGACATATTTAATAAATATTCTTATAGTTCAAGCAGGCGTAGCCGTGTCCAGATCCACTAGTCAAATTATATAAGTTCTGTATTTTTTTTAAATATACTTAAAAACTAAAACTACCTTTTTCTTTTCCCGTGGGGAAACCCTTTTACGGGCATCCGCATGCCGGGATTATGTGAGACTCATGCTTCTGCATCCTACTCATTAAAACCCCACGATCGTCCATCGCTCTGCATTTTTATCGAAGCCGCGGGAACACTTTCGTACTCTACTGTAACTTCGCAGCAGTTGCTTATGTCGCTAAGCACTTCTTCTTTTTTTTTGTAGTTTTCAATAATTATTGACCACGTGCCAGGACCGACACGCGTCTATTCTCAGGGATATTTATTTATGCGACGGCAGCTTCCCCATATCTGCCGTCTATGGATCCCTTCTACGGGGGCTGCAAATTTGAATTATCGCATCGTCTGCGCCCTACTCTCCTGCAACGAATAGAACCAGGTAAAGCCTCTCTCTCTCTGATTTTCTCTGCTGCTTCCTTCTGCGTCATTACGTCTTCACAATAGGCGACCGTCTCATTCCATGACTGCTCATTCTGGACCATAGCTTTTACTACAGCCGATAGTGATAAGTCAGCGCCAAGTCTCTTAATTAGGTGTTGTCTCGGTTGTTCCCATTTAGGACATGCTTGTAGCGTGAGCAAGGCAGTATCTTCTGGATCTCCGCATTCATGACACCGCGTCGAAGTTTCACGTCGAGCAATATTGCACAGATACTTTCCAAAACAACCGTGCCCCGAAAGCATCTGTACGAGGCGATACGTCAAATGTTTTTTATTATTCACCACCCACTCCTTCAAAATTGGGCGGATGGCTAGGATCGTTTTGGTTCCAGCACTTGGAGTCGCTAACCGATCTTTCCATTCTCGAATCAGGTGGGTCTGGGTCAGGCGGGGTACCCGCGAGGACACATGCTGCTTCGTACGAGATTGTGCGATAGCCTCGGATAACCCTTATAGCCATAACACGCTGCGGACGTTGTAATTGTGATCTATTTTTTGTATTCAGAGCATCATACCACGCTGGAGCACCATACAGCGCCATTGATCGGACAACTTCCACGTAGAGGCGACGGCATTCTTTATTAGGTCCGCCTATATTTGGCAGCAAGCGGCCTAACGCACTAGTTGTAGCAACAATCTTGGGTGCTAGCTGTCGGAAATGTTTTACAAACGTCCATTGGCTGTCCAGAATGAGACCTAGATATCGCATAGTCGATTTCACTGGAATATATATCCCATCTACTAGTAACTGTGCTCCTTGAGGAGGCCTACGCCTAGGTCTATGAAAACAAAGAGCTTTTGACTTGCCAGCCGATACCTCTAAACCAAGATGACGAATTTTCTGTATAACCACGGAAACAGCTACTGAAGCCGTTCTTATTGCTATGTCAATATTTTGAGCTTGAGCCACTACCAATGTATCGTCGGCATAGCACAGAACATTTACACCTGGCGGCATTTCTCCGCGAAGCACCTAGTCATATGCGATATTCCACAGGAGCTGTCCAAGTACCGAACCCCGTGGAACACCGCACGACATTGCCAAATTTTGCCAACCAATTTGTGCCATAAAAGATACTTTCCGGTCAGTTAAATAAGAACTGATCATATGGAAATGATAGTATAGTACACTGTGATACTTTAAGGCCTCTTTTATACATTCCCACGGAAGAGCGTTAAAAGCATTAGCTATATCTAATGATACTGCCAGGGCAACACCTCCTTGACTAACCACTTGTTCTGTAAGAGTCATCACTTTCAAAATTGCGTCAATTGTAGATCGGCCTGCACGAAAACCAAATTGTCTATCGAATAAATCAATCCCACTAGATGACAAATTCTGTACAATACGAGCAGAAATAACTCGTTCAAAAAGTTTCCTACTTCATTAAGCAGAACTATAGGCCGATAAGATGATGGATTATCTGGTGGTCGGTTGTCTTTTTTTATTCGTATTAGGTGTCCATCTTTCCATAATGAAGGGAAAACATTTCAACACCGTTCAAGACATGAAGTGAACAGTCTGCGTAATCGTTCCTCTAAATTGTTTAAGGCTAAGATTTTTACCCAGACAATACCCGGGACACCATCAGGACCAGGCGCGGCTTTTTTGTTGCGTAGTCTAAGTAATGCCCGGTTTAGTTCATCGTGTGATACAGATGGTATCTCCATCGTCCATACTGAGTTCAGCTAGAGGTAGGGATACATGTGGAGGTATAAATAACCCTCTACACGGAAATAGATCTCTAAAATAATCTTCAAAACTTGTGGCTCTAGTGTTCTCTTCTTTAGCTGTTTTCTTTGATTTGTCAAGGAGAAACTCTTTAATTCTATTTCCACAGTCAGAACACGATTCGTCTGTATCGTCTTCATTTGATTCCGCTGTCAGAACTGTACCTCTCTTTTTTACTTTGATTGACCTTTTCACTAAAGGTACTGCAAATCTAGAATCCTCTGTCCGTATACTGGTATCAAAATCCATTGCAATTCTACTTGTTACTTCGTTTCCAACCTCAGCTTCCTCTATTTCTATAACTTCTTCGTCTATCTCATTTATTAGGTTTTGGTTTTTTAAAAGTTCGTTTTCCATATTTAGTCCCACGAGTAGAGGAAATTAAAAGTCCACCCGGGTAGTGCTCCCTGTGCCCGGGTAAGCCTAAAATGTGACCCGTTAGAGTAGCGGCTGGTACTCTAACGGGGATAGCAGTAATATCTGAACTATCCATCAGCCATGCATCCTCTTGCGCTGCTTCGCCACTTAGGTTTCGGTGTAATTTTTTGTAGAGGTATTCTTCCTCGTAATCCAGGCGGTTAAGCCAAGATTCTCGGTCCTATTCGTCGGCCGCTAGACATGATCAACGACACCGATTCTTAGAATTACGATTGTCATGCGAAAGCATAACTATGCCTAGCCGTTTGTGGAATAAATCTCACACAGCCCCCCTCCACTGTAGGCGACTTAACGCCTATCTCCCAGTGCACCTCTTAGCTTCACGTCCGATTGGCTTGCCAGACGCTAATGAGCTCCCTCCTCCACGACACACAGCATGGGCACACGTTGGAGGGAGATCATACGTTAAACCTACCTTAAAGTCGAAATGTAATTGCTTTAATCGGATTAGCAATTTTAAATTTTTAACCACAAAATAGCTTTTATATACAAATATACATAGTATGTACGTACATAACATATACAATAACGCTTCCAAAGAAGATGACGATAATATTATAATAATCAGAATATAATCATAATAAATTAGAATAAAAATAGTTATAAAATAATAACCTGAATTTATTCTATTGTATTATAAAACATTGTATTTTGGGTACGGAAATCCAATCCCAAACAATATCTTGTTCCTTTCATAATTAAAATTAAGCCATGTGAGTAATACTTAATTAATATTAATCTTTAATTAGGAGGCAGCAGTGCGTGGCCTTGCGCCACGACTTCCCTCAATAAATAAATTAATAAATAATAAATAAATGTTTTAATAAATAGAATAAAATTCAATATAACTTAATAGCCGCTACAAAATAAAAATACCCAACTAGATATATTCTCAATGTTCGTCAACGATAAGTACGTACATAGTTCTTGAAACAAATAAAATTTGAGCTCACTTTATTGTTTCGAGTTCCACTGCAAACTAGAGTTATCGTCGGAGTGGAGCGATCGCTGGTAACTACCTGGTTTAAGTTTCTATTAATAAAATATGTTATTATGTCGTTGCATAAATATGAACGCGGCAGTTGTAGGTTCAAATTTAAGTTAGGTTTTTCTTGGGGTGGTATTAATTAATTTTATATCTTCGCTTTGATACCAAGACCGAGACTCCGTCCGTTACGTGATAATAGTTAGCTTAATTTTTTTAATATATCCCGCAAGTAGTAGGATCTGCAGAAGAAACCTGGGGTAGGGGTAATGCCAGTATAGTGGCTGACACAACGCAGTGCTTTGCCCTGTTACCAGAACGACGAAATAATAATATCAAATACTCTATAGAGAAGTCACGCACAAAAAAAGAACAATATGCAGATCTAGTCTATTGTAAACGCGACCGTTCGCTTCCCACTCGGGAAATAAAGGCTTTGCTCGTCGCTGAGTTTAACAAAATTGTGAAGCGAAGCTAAAAGAAAAGTCATTTACTATGCAATTAAATTGGCGGGAAAAATTAATATAGAAAAATTATTATAGCTGTAATAACGTTGACGTTAAAACGAATGTCTGCGCTCAAGCTGTTCTAAACATAAAGTAAATTCTTTCAGTCGCTCAGGAAAATATAATTTTCTAGACCTTTTCATTTTATTATTAAATGTGATGTATTTATGATATTAAATTTTATTTTAATTTACCGTATTAAGAAGAATTAAAAGTACTACCTTTTTCAATTTTTACTAATGTTAAGAATTGCATATAATAAAACAAATAAAATTGAACAAAAAAATAATTAGTATTCAGATATTTATATAAATCCAAAATTAGAACACCGATCCTATGCCAAAACACACACCGGTCTGTCATAATAATTCAAAGTGAGAAATATAGTAAACCCAATTAAATTATAAATTACGTGTTATTTTCACGAACCAAGTGTCAGTGGATGTCAGAATATGAATTAACACGTTACGCCTAGAAAACCAACAGACACGACGACAGCTAAGTTTCACTTTCAAAATAGACTTATTAAAGTGTGGTTTTTATTAAATTTTATTTTCCGCACCGAACCAAAACCAAAACCCTGCCCTTATTATTACCGGACCGAGGCAATGAAAATAATTCGTTGCCCCGACTGGTAATCGAAGTACCGACGATCATGTAATCAGACTTTATGCATTTGCGCTACAACGGTTTCAATATTATTTTCACAACTAAATGAAGACAGCCGTAGTAAATGTTGTCAGAGACCATTCCGTACAAAATATTTGTGTTAAACGGCACCAGAATAATCTTGGCCGCCTCTCCTTCTAAATAAATCACAAATATGTTTAAAACTAGTCGCATATTGGTTTTTTATCTTCTCATAAGCTTCACATTTCAGTTTTAGTTTTTTTTTATTGATTCATAAAATACTTTAGTAGTTACAATAAAAGTCTTTGTTGGAGCGCTGGTCTAAATTACTAAAATGAATTTTATTAGTCTCTTAGTGTAGTTTAGATTGGTTTAGTGTGGCTTGACTACTTTGGTTCTAAGCAATAAAGTGGGACAAAATAACTTGACTATACAGGTCAAAAGTTTTATTATTCCTTTCCGACTTCTTTATCAGGTAATAAATTAATCAAACCTCCGTTTAGACGCAATGGCACAGCGTGTGACTGTTACTGCAAGAGTAGTGCGTTCGGGTCTCCCTTCAGGGATATGAATTATGTAATATTATCATTTCCTTACTCTATTAAAAACAATAAAGCGTGCCATTGAGTAGCGGCATTTAAAAAGGGAATGCCTCGGGGCAAATGGAGAACGGAGTGTCTTAACCCTAAGTACGCTCTACCTACCCTGCTATATGCTGGATATATACATACATACATCGCGTGTTCGATTCCCGCTCGGGACATTGAGTTATTTTCACTATGTATTTGTTCTGGTAAAACGAGGCAGTGGTTCTCTTTATCAACGAAGATAGATGCTGGATATAGCATGGAGTTGTACGGCAAGTGATAAATTATGAAGCGAAAAGAAATGCCACTGTGAAAATCTTCCTTCTTTTAAAATTGGTTAAGATAACTTTTCTTGTGAAAAATCAGAGTGCTCCAGCAAGAGTGATGTTTGACCTAACGACGATCAACAACCATTAGTTCACAAGTTCTGTTCGTCTTTTAAAAATAAATCTTGTAAAGAGTTACATTTATCTTTTCTATTTCAAGTTAAGCTAGTATTGCTTTTATATTTTATGTTAGAATATAAATACTTGTGCTGAAACTTATTAGAAATCCTTTTAGTTTTTACCTATTTAAGAAAAAAAATCAAGCAGCAGAGGGATATTAGTTTGAGGACTCTCCGTTCTCTACTTTCCGCTTTGTATTTGAAATATGGCGTGTTGAGTTGCGAAACTCAACGCAGCGCTTTGTCTATTTATCACTGTGAGGAAATAAAAATAATATAGATCCCGTGTGGGCATCGAACGCTGTGCCGTCACGATTATAGTGAGACCCTGTACCACTTCGCTACGTCGGTCTTTTCATTCAAAACAATTTGTTTATACAATTAATAAATTATACTCATTTGTGGTACGTAAATAAAATATATTTCCATATTCCAAACAATAATATGGAAAATAAGTTTACTTTCTCGAGAGTATGAATACAAACTATTGACATGCTAATATTGTCCTTGGCTTAAATATCCCGCTTAGCCTCCCCTCTCAAATCTGTTGACAGGAACATTTTAATAAAATACATGTGATTTTTGTTATTATGTAAATCAAGATAATTATTATAATAGCGCTGAAATAATATGTATATTTTATTTGTCGTACTTTAAATTATAACAGCACTTGTATTACAATCGCACGTAATACAAGTGTTTATTGAATTTTTTATCTTCAAGCAAAGGCTCTTTTCGCCTCTTTTTTAAATAAATAAGCATTATAAAAGTCTACCAAATAGAACTTAATCAAAATACAGGTTCAGTCCGGGAGGTCTAAGCTGAATTTTATATTTGTGTTAGTGTTCATTCTTAGTTCTACATTAAATGGTCACTCACACAAATGCAAAGCTTGGCTTATGCCTCGCAAACTGTTCGTAGAAAAGCAAATGAACTTCAATTATGAAAGATACATTAAATAACTTTCTTAAGACCCAAAATAATAGAATTCTTCTTATATAGACATTGCGAGGTCTGAATAAAATATGTTAAGCATAAAGCTAATCCCTATATATAAAACTAGCGGACGCGCGCAGCTTCGCTGGCGTATTTAGGGGTGAAGTCTAATAAACCATGAAACACGTATCCAATTAAATACTTTTAAAAATCTATATTTCAAATTTTATAAGAATCGGTGCCGATTTAATTTTTTTCCATACAAACTTTCAACCCCTATTTCACCCCTTTAGGGTAAAAATTTTGCAAAATCCCTTAGTGGACGTCCAGATTACGAAAATAAACATCTGTCCAAATTTCACGTTTCTACGCAGAGCAGTTACAGCTGTGTGTGCGTCATACCTCAGTCAGTGAGGACAAGTCCTTTTATATATGTAGATAATCGTACAAACACTTAGCCTTTCCTCGTTTTATATCATTATTGGTTTTCACGCGTATGTAATCACGATCGTCAGTTAGCTTCTTCTAAGCTAAAATTTTACACGGTCATTATTACACCATGTTAAAGTCTGTGCTAGCTCAGTGGGGCAGAACATACGATGTTTCTCACTTAGGTCCCTATTTCTTCTGAATGAGGAATTCCGCTGAATTCTGTTATTCACATTTTTTATATTTAATCAGGAATTGCGGGGTTAAACTCTACAACTGACTTTTCTTATGTGACACCAAAACTCTTGCTAGAAAAGTCATATATTATTCTTAAGACTAAAGTAATTATTGGGAAGTCATAAGTTATATTCTAACCTATTATGGGTATTTAAAATTATTTGTGTAAAACTAATATATAAACAAATACTGAAATATGAAATGACTATACAATTACAACATTGAATAAAAACTGGTTGTAAGATTTCTGTCTACAAACAGAAAAAAAAAATATAATAACCCAATTATTATTTTTATATGTAAGACATCGTTAAAGAGTAAAAAATGATTTTCAAGAAGGAAAAGGAAACGAAGCGACTGTGGCCTATTAATTCCGCCCTTGAACTGGATTTCGATCCACAATCATTAGGGACGTGGTTAGTCGAACTACCACAAAAGGCACTCAAATTAGGTAGCGTTTAGATGTAGCATTGGTAACGAGTGCTTTAACGAATATATTCTGTTAAATTCTATTTATATTTGGAAAATGAATATAAAAGCCGATTAAAAGATAACTCTATCGCATAGGAATTGGAATATGTCAGAGTATATACTATGTGGGTTCAAATATCGATGAAAAATTATTACTCATATTTGAAATATTTATCTTTTGGGATTTGTTTAAAGTTAAAAATGACAAAATAATCTAAAATAACAGTTTTAAGATTGTACATAGTGCAATAAAGAATATTATATATTTTTAAAATCGATGTTTAACATTTTAAGCACGCATATTAAACATGATTCAGCTATAGTTAATGACAGACCAAAATAAATAAGGCAACTAGCACAAAAGACTCTCTAATTATATTAACTTGTTTACTCCCAACGGAATACTGTAACAAAGTGTCATATAAATGATATGATAAAAGTTGAGTTTTTTTGTATTACAATATTGTAGAGTTTATGATGGCCTTATTAAAATAATAGAGTCACAAACGGAAAATTAATAGTTCGTTACAAGTGGAGATGAATACAGTGACTAAGTTCTTTCTAAGTGGTAATTACATAAAAAAACTAATTTAGTGATTTAGTAGCACAACTTAATATAACTGAGGAAATGTAAATAATTTTAAATTTCATTTAAATACTTTCGAGATACAATATGGTAGTAGTATTATTTTTATCAGCTGTACGCTTGTCCCACATAAAGCAGACAGAGACAATAGTGTCAAAATATTCTGTTTTCATTTTCTGCCTGAATTCAAGACATTATTTGTCAAAGAACGAAGTAATAAATATTATTTACTCCCCCAAGTAGAGAACCTACAACTACAGTTAGAAGCTGTCACACTGGCCACGGTGGTGGCGATGGTCTTTATAGTATCATACATGTTTTATCCATTTTAACCCACAATTCTTCTCTCAAGCTCTAGTGACACTAAATAAAGACTGAGAATATATTTAGTTCGAGAGTTAAATATATACTACTTTTTCGTAAGAGAACTGTCTGGTATGTTTAAAAGGTGTTAGGGTTATAAATAGTCAAGTATATTTGAACGGAACTCCGTCGTTTTGGCTAGGAAGAAGCTTTATTTATAGTATGGTTTACTATCAACATTTTAATCGACTTACCTATTTTCTGCTATCTGAGCATTTTGCAGCGAAAGCTTATTTTGAATGGCCAGTATATGAAACATATTTTGTAATAATTTTAAAGAATACTTTCCCCAACTTACCAAATACAGCTTGAGTTTTCGTATATATATTTTTTTCTTTAGCTTCAATTTTGCAATGTATCTTGCAACCTAGTGTTAAGCCGCTCCGTTCGCATTATGACACTTCCGTTCCCTACATTCTACAAGATATAAATCTTTGCTTTTATAATGGCATGTTGTATTCATAATTTTGTACGTTTTCCCGCTAAAACGAAAAGTAACAAAGTAGGCTTTTTCTTGTAGTCCACGCAGACGAAGCCGCGAGCATAACACTAGCTATTTAGCTAGTATTTGTATATTTATACAACCATACATAATGTGCCACATTTTCACAATTCTTATACACAATGATTCATTGTTCTATGACGAATTTATAATATAATATGATAAATATAATAGGCGAACCATAAAACATGTATCGCTAGCATTAAGCTTATCTTTGGTTGCGCATTTCATAAACCTATGATTTTAAAATTTCAAAAACATATTTATTTACTTAATGATTAACAACCATATATTATTTTGTTTATTATTTTTTAATTTCTTTATACAGAACTCAAAGCCCCTCTTTGCCTAATTACCAGAGCGAAAAAAATATATTTTTGACAATGTATAAAAAAAAAAAATTCTTTGCCTAATTTCCAAACCACACAAAAATATAAAAAATATATTACAGTAAAGGCCTTTAAAAGTAAATGGATCTATTTTCATAAGTTTCATTACAGTATCGCGGTAAGCAGAGCACTATAAGTGACAGGTGAGGGTTACGTGACTTACTTTTGATAATATTTGCATTCATGTTATGTCAAAAGTGATTTCTTTTATAAATATTTTTAGATTAAGGCCAGGCGTGGGGCAGCTGCACAACTGTGCGACTGTAAATATATATTTAGGAGGGCTCCCATTGGGTGGGCGGGGGTTCAATACCCACTGAAGGAAATAAAATATTCAAGATTTTCTCTGGTGATGATGCAAAGCGCGGCGTTGAGTTCCGCCATTTAACTCGCAATGCCTTCAGAATTCAGCGGAAAGTGGTATCTTAATGGAAACGGAGTGTTTTAACGTGTGAACCTAAAAAAATCTAGTATATAATAATGAATATATATTTAAACAACTTTTTTACCTGCAATTTCACCCACGTGGAATGATGGAAATAATTGAGTTGTGTAATGCTCATGACATATTCCAAGTGCGCTAGGTTGTTTAGCGCTGACCGCAGGTACATTGGGTTACAGCAAAATTATTAACGGAAATTTATATAGCTTTCATCTATGTCTAGGACTATATAACATGAAATTTTATTTATTATTTTAAATAATACACTTCTTTAGGAAACCCTCGGATCTTTTAAAGAAAAATTCTTTTGTACAAGATGAAATTTCTTCTTTTAATGCTCATGTCCCATTTACATAGAGCACTTAGAACAGCACTTTCTGACAAGTGTTGCAAATTTTATAAAAGCGCGTAAAAACGTGTATAGCATACGCTATAAAGAAATATGGTAAGGTAGACAGTGTTGAGGCATATTATTCTCTGCTTTACGTTCGCGTTCGCCCTGCAAAACCCAACGCCGCACTTTGTCTTTACACACTAGAAGAGATAATAGAGAAAGTAAATTTATACATGTCCATTTTTGCGAAGGAAATTATTTTCCACAGCCATTAATTATTATCCTTTTCCAGCATGCCTATTCATCTATCAGCTCTACCTATATGTTTGTATGTGTCATGTATGTTGAAAATAAATAAGCGTGATAAGCCCCATATAAAATGTAACTACAAGTGGAATCGCCGGGCAATATCCTCTACTAATACGTTACCTAGAAATCTCTTGAGTATCGCGAAATATAGATTAGAAGTGAAGTCGATTTCCAAGTAAGATAAGATGAAGAACAACAAGAACTATTTGTAATTAAAAAAAACTATTTTGCGTTTCTAAAAAATCTTTAATATTATTTTATATATTATTTCATGAAAAATAGCTTTCTTTTGAACGTTATGACATTTATTTTAAAAAAGGTAATATTGGGTAATGTAAGCGCACTTTATAAATATTTAAATTTGTATTAAAAGAATGTAAAAGTAGGCATTAGGTGTTTTAAAATTTTAATATACGAACATTTAATTGTATACATGGCTTAATTATATTTTAAGATGACAAGAAAAGCGAACGAAGCGTATAGAGGGAGCCATATATGGTTTTGCATTGCAAATTGCTCTGAATCGTATTATACATATTAGGGGCTCTACCGTGGCTTCTCTTGCTTGTACTATATTAATATTTATTTAATTAAGCTCGCAAAAATGTCGTATTTAATCCTAAAAGGTTTTAAAAAATAAATCTCTATCTTTCTGGGAAATTCTCGAACAAAGAGAAAATAAAGAGAAGCGGTGCGTGGGAAACGGGATGCCTTTAAAGGTAATCTAGAGGTTACCTCGGCCGATCATGATATATGCAGAATGCAGCGTGAAGCAATATAATTCATAATTGCTACTGCATTTATATAAAAAAAATGCATTCAAACAAGCACATTAAAACCATTCACGTTCAGAGAAACGGTTCGCACTTGCTGTATACTCCATATTTTTGTTCCTTTGAAATATATGCTGAACTTATTAAAAATATTTTCTTGAAATAGTTAGCGAGCAGTAATTTATTTTATAATTTGAAACGGTATAACGCCTTTCTTTTTTTTAACCTTACTACGGGTAGAAATGTATATTTTTTGTATTTAATTAAACTAGTTTCGTAGTCTGGTTATAAAAAGTTTGAAGTTGGAAACATAGGGGCTTATCATTAGATGCCATATTGCCTGCCCTACATTAAGTACAAATCTCTGCAAAAAATGCATGTACCTCCTTACCTTTTATTTTGATTTAGCGGACCCGGACGCGGCTACGCCTGCTTGAAATATAAGAATATTTATTAAATATATTTATGAAATTATTTTCAGTTTTCAACCTGTCTCTTATA